>ML311074.1:0-12592 GCA_005239505.1 Nicotiana paniculata
ATTAATGCGCATAAAATGTAAGGTATATCATATGTTAAACTATGCAATTTAGTCTCGCATCAACTGCTCTTGGTTCTCATTTCATACATCATATCTTCTTAGTCATATGTATGAGTCGTACGAAATAACATATTTGTTAATAACAAACGTTTCTAACTCCTAGGTATTTTGCCCTTAGGCTCAAATCTGTCCAAAACTATAGTGACCAATTTTGTGCCCGTTGCGGTTAAATTCTTAACTTGTACATGGGGTCTGGCATCTAACTATCATCATCCCACATGTGGCTCCATTTCCAAGAATTAAAAGAAATTGTTATCTGAGGTAAAACACATACGACTACCATACACAAACTTATCCTTCAGAGTATACCATCATTTAATAAATCACTTACTACACCATCCGGCGAGTCGTGGGTCTTAATTCGGACCTAAAATATGCGAAGATTTTTCTATACCCACTGTTACTTACATTTCTTCAAGCACCCATATGCATCATTGTATACTCACGAGTCACAAAAAATTTTGACACACTGAAAATTGGATATTTGGTAAACATATAACTGAATACTGGCGTACAGAACAACCATAAACTTGCTAGCTGAAAGGTTGTATAACTTGTAATTGGGATAAATTGATAACCATAAAACATGATACTACTTTTGTACTTTCGGATTAGGTTATGCTCTAATCTATACTACCATCCATTGCATCCTTTCAAGTCTTATTTGTTACCAACCTATACTCCATAATTATATCCCAATGGGAAATCATCCTCTCTTGAACCTTGGGTTTTCTTGCACGTTGCTTGGGTATCGATACGTCTAGAATTCGATAGGAAGAGAAGGTTACCTATTGCTCTAAGATTCATGTCACGATTTAGAGTAGAAAGAAATGAGACAATCTTGGATATCTTGGTAGTTAATTGTTTATATGAGTGGCCGGCACACACATATAAAGGAAACTCCACTGGACACGGCGTCATAGACTCCCTAAGACTCTTGAACCTAGTGTTCTGATACCAATCTTTGTCACGCCCCGAACCATGGCCTGGGCGTAACACGGCACTCGGTGCTTGACTAGATGTGACCGAGCGAACCAACAGTTGGCTGAATTAATATGTGATATCATAACATGATGAATGCAAAAAATACACTAATATATGCTGATATACTGAAAGTTTGAATGATTATAAATAAAATGCGAAAACACTAATACAATTCTAAAACATATTTGTATCCAACATGGCTTAATTTGAAAAGCCTACAACCGTGTCTAATTGTTACTCTAGTCTATGAAGCCTCTAATGAAGTACTGAAATTACTTACTGTCTGAAAATACTAAAGACTGTAAGGTAATGATAATGCCCTAAAAGAACTAGGGCTCACTAAATAGCTGGTACAAGAATCCTAGTGCTCTGAATCGTCAACATGTAAATCATTACATGCATCGTAAGATGTAGGCCCCGGGAAAAAGGGACGTCAATACAATTGAATTGCACTGGTATGTAAAGCAACTGAAAGGAAGAATTATAAATGCTGAAACTAAGCTGATAACTGAGAATTGATAATTGATAACTGAAATGATAACGGATAACTGATAATTGAAAACTGAACTGATAACTGACAATTGAAGTGATAACTGATAACTGAAAAGATAACTGATAACAGATAAGTGATAGCTGAACTGATAACTGATAACTGATAATTGAAGTGATAACTTATCGCCGAAATGATAACTGATAACTGAACTGAACAAAGGAAGTACGGATATGAATAATCCCTTTTCTAAGTGATGAACAACATGTTTATCTGAATAAGCTACGGCCCCGGGCCCAATATATATGTGCACAAGCTACGCCCTTAGGCCTAAGTATACATATAAATAACTACGGCCTTAGGCCCAATAATGCATAAAAATACGGCCTCAGGCCCAAACGTGCATAAAGCATAACCTACAGCCTCAGGTCCAAATAAGCATAAAGCATATAAACTACAGCATCAGGCCCAAATACAGGTGTTCAACATTCAGGGATTTAAACTGAGAATCACACTGCAATATGTAATGCTGAAATACTGAATCATATTGAGTTACATGATACTGGAATACTGAATAGGACTAGACTGAGACATGTATTATTGAACTGATTATGAAAATTGAAACTTCAAATGTTTATGACATGTTGAGTATACAAAGACTGAGACTCATGGCATCAAACCCAACTATATATTGATTACGCACTGAGCTCACAACATTCAGAATGAAAGTCATGAATGAGTTATGGAGCTAGATAATAGAAGTTTTGCAACTATTCAAGGAACTAGGCTTAATTATACTTCTGAAGCAATTAGTAACTTCGTAAAAGAAACATAGTGTAGGGAGAATCATTAACATTCCCAAACATAGAGAGTTAGTCTCATATACCTTAACTTCCTTCTCTTGGGCATAATACAACATTAGACAAGCCTTTCAACTTTAATCTAAATCAATACAAGTCAAAGGGGTTCCATATTAGCAAAAATACTCATGTTTTGGTCACTTAGGAATTTTATCAAACACTTTGTGGGTATAAAGCTTCATGCCGCTCATTAATGGTGTTTCTTCACCCAAAAACCCATCTCTTGCTCCTAGATAAATTTTAAAACCTCAAATTGCTATAATCAATACCATTCTTTATCATCCATAAGATAAACGATATCCTTAATCAAAAATCAACAATCAACAACCCAAGTATATAACCGTTCATGCTTTTCTACCAAATCCAACCACTCATATCTCATGAACTTAGAGACTATAATCATTAATCCAAAGCTATAATCATTTTAACATAACAATATGATTTTAATTAGTATTTCTTCTTCTATTTCTTCAATTTCAAGCATGAGTAGCTAGAATTTTACTTGGTTGTGACCCAACCATAGTGTGTAAACCTTATGGGTATCTAATTTAGTGCTTGTTTATGATTGGGTGTTTATTATTTAGCATTGTTCATGCTTTAATTTGTGGAATTAATGATTGAAAACATTAGTTCATGCCTTTTTGACTTATTATATACTTGAGAAAGATAGACTTAGTCTAGGAAAACTTGGCTAACAAGAAATTGGGTCAATCGAGAGATTGATCAACCCAATTAAAGGGTTCAACCTAGAGATAGTAATAACCCGACTTGAGATTTTATCAACCGTTTTGTGCAATACCCAGTTGGAGTTGAGAAAGCCAAATTAGAAAAAATCACTCTCTAATCGATAGGTATTGAGTGGGTAAATGAGAGTTGGTAGCTATAATACACCCCGATCAACAAAACAAGTATTAACGTTTATATCTCATTAGGCAAACACCTTGGTGATGGTCATAGTCCTAGGCTTTTTTCAAAATTGAAAAACAACAAAAACAATTATCCTAGTCTTATTTATTAATTTTGCAATCTTAGTTTTAAAATAGCGATAGAAACAAAACCAATTTGTGGAAGTGTAAATTAAGATAGTTCAAACTCACGCACTAGAATATATACTCCTAACTCCCATATAGCTCCCTGTGGATTCGATCCCGACTCTTCGTTGGGTTACTATAATTTCAATCGACCGATTCATACCTTGTTTTGAGGTGTGTATTGTGCGCGATAGGTCAATACCGTTGTGGCGTGCAACCCGATCCAAACATAATACCTGTGGTGGCATGCCACCCGATCAATGGATAACAATCAATAGGGAAACTATCCATCAAGCCATAATGCCCAAACCCACGAGATGCCCGAATATCGACCACAAGAACGCCAAGTGCATATATACAACCTTGCGGATACGGATAGCGCCATGCGCTACAAAACTCGAGCACGGCTAAGCTGCAATAAACGACCTGCATCTCGAGAACCATCTCGCTCATATAACCACATAATCTACAATGAACCACAACACATGGGTGAATATCCAAGCCGTATCGCAACCCACATGGCACAAAAAAGTAGCAACCAAAATAGACTAAGGTAGTAATAACATCCATCATGCCCGAAGATTCATCTGTAAGCAATGCTATGCTGAATAAGCATATCTGATCTGAAATAAAATATGCATTCACATAAGGCCTACCCACAGGCCTCATTGATCCCGGTCATCCCAAAACAGGTCAAAAACCATCCAAAGATCCACAATAATATTTCCATGACACATACGATCAATCGTCAAATCGGGTACAACTTCCACAGTCCACCACCAAAGGAATAGAGCGCCTCTCAGTTGTAACCTCTCCCATTGGCGACAGTACCAAAATATCCATACTTGAATTCAATCTCTAACAATCAAATGACTAACACATCACTCTTATACGATCTCCCTGTGGGATTAGCTCCCACAACCTTGTGTACTAGGTAACAGAATCTGAGCACACCAATGGCTATCGACCATTCTATTCCGATAGCACTAGTTAAACATCGTGTTTCAATACCCAACACTTCTACCACAAAACATACCATCCTCAGGCTGCCCGAAAATAGTGCCAGCATACTCTGAACATCTGATAACCTATGAGCTCGTGATATGCTCATTAAGACCGAATCGGAACCTTGATCCCCAACTTCAAATTTCTATACTGCTCACTGTACCTATCATGCCGATACGCGAGAGTACAAAAATTACATCATAACCCCTCAACCACCAATAGAATGAACACTTCATCGACTAGAACCCCTTTCCCTCCACTCATTTCAGAAGAACAATTGCAACAAGCAGCCGAATCCCATAACCGCAAAAAATGAAACCCTCAAGTCGAAGTCTAAACCACCATAACTCTTTTGGGATCCATTTACACGTAAAAACACCATCAGAATCAAATACCTCTAAATCAATCGAATTACGGTGGCTGTCAAGCCCGTAAGTACAACCACGAATCATCAGTATAGCTTAACACACCAAAGGAACAGACCATTTCCACAACCATGCTAATTCAAACCATTACTACTGACTCCATCCTTCCAATTTACTCTTGACTTGCTTTTGAAATAATATTTCTATTCAAACACATAACGAACCTCAAACAACACTCATCCCGAGTGACCCAAATCACGAGACCACATCGTCTCAATACCCATAAGCTATCTCATATCCTCCTCGTGCACTCAATATTATCTCCTAATGACACGCCAATTTTGAAATATCTTCTACGAATCTGAAGTTGTTTTGTTTCATCTATCTAACATCACACCACAGAACCTCGTTGCTAGCATAGAAATATCCAAGGCCCTTTCATAATCCACTGCAAAATCTTAATCATTAACCACACAACGGGCCCAAAATCCTCAGACATCCCACTAGAACCAATTTTTGAGAGTCACCCACTCTGACCTGGTCCCGAATATAACCAAACTATAGTGCTCTACTTGTACATGAACATTCCCGAAGAAGCAACCAGACGAACTCTTTTCCTTGTATATCACCGCCACAAGAAGCATAAACTCAGAGTCATCCAAAAATCTGCACATAAATCGATGAGGCGAAAGGTAGCACACATTCATCAAGTCCTTTACCAGAATTACCCTTGTTGTATTCTTTCCTTAATCATAACTAATCCACCAATATACCGATAACTCGATACTTCCAAGGCACACAACCATGGGACCCAATCATAGACAATGGGCTTCCCTGCTTACCTTCAAGCAATAATTACATAAATCCATAATTTACAATGAAGACTTCTCCTCGGTTACCATGATTTCGCATAGTCTCTCCGCTACATTCCTCTCAATCTCTTGTTAAACTTGCATAACATAACTCGAATTATCATATCCAGACACAGACTCGACCTCCTGAGTGCTACCCCATCTTATTCGATCGATCCCAGCTCACATCGTATGTTGGACAGAAAATAAAGTTCTTCAGAGGACCTTTACTAGAAATCACACAACTCCTAACACCTCACAGAAGATAGCCCACCTGTGTAACCCCATATCGACATCTTCCAACGACATTGTCGTTATTACATCCATCACAAAATCAGTTAATCCTCTTGAGCCCACGCTCGCCTACCAGTCAAAATGACTGTCCAATTCTATCAACATCAAATGAAGGTCCAACTATATGTTCTAAAACTCTAAGTCATGTTGGATCCCAAAACGATAATCAAGCTTTCACACCCCTATCCACTCCAAGCAAACTCCTTTCTGTCATACTCAAACTCTCTCAGCACAGTAGCCAGTCATTGTCAATGTGGCTATCCTACCACAGAATCCATGCGCTAATCTAACATTCCCACTCTAAGTTAACCATCTTCCAAAGCGAACTTCTCGACCTCTAGCAATTCATCCTATGCGAGACACCTCCCACCATGTCCTTCCTCAACCTTCGCTGCCCAAATACTGCCTCCAATCATAATTCATCTTTGTATCACCCGAACTAATAAATTACTTCCAATTCTAAGCCTCCATAAAGATCATCTCCCTCGATCCGTCAACATTAGAAACACTGATTCGACTCTGAAGCCGCCATACACCACCACCTATGATAACTGCTACTTAGGCACCATTCCACAACATCCTGTCTCGAAGACAAATCAAAGTAGACCATAGCACCGATGAGCCTTAATACGTTCCAACAAGGACAACGACATTACATCACAAATAAGAATTCCACCACGTCCAAGAATATCAAGTCTCTCTACTCCGTCAACCAAGGCTTGAATATCCATAGTTCAATTGCCTTTCCTCTACTGGAATTAAATGTCGAACCTCTAAACCATGAACCGAGTAATCCGCATTTTAATCCATTCACTACCGCGATACATACATAAGCACTCTACCATGTACACCAATATTGTGTGATAACAATACATGAACATCATAATACACGGTGCATAGTCTCGAAACTATAGGCAACACTAACACTGGGCTAAAACAACTGAACACCCTTCCACAAGACGACGATAATAGCCTACTCGAATACGTAGGGAGAAACATCCTGCACCACATCTGTAGTCCCACAACCACTCCTCGATGCCCAATTGATAACAAGCGATCATCATCATATAAGAATGATCAGGAAGGAAATGAAGGCATAAGCTTCAATGGAATCAAATCGCACGATGAGGAATCAACAAGGGAAGTGCTCTTAATAGTCTTTTAGCCTCTCGAAGATAAGTACATACATCTCTGTACCGATCCACGAGACTCTACTAGACTCGCTCATGACTTGTGATACCCAAGTGAACCTAGAGCTCTGATACCAAGCTGTCACGACCTAATTTCCACTATAGGTCATGATGGCGGCCAACGTCAATGTTAGGCAAGCTAACAATGAGTTAACAATTCAATTGTTCATTTTATTATTATTATTTTTGAAATCATAAGTTTTATTAGGTAATGAATTCAATGAATTTAAAAATCATGAATACTTAAAATATTAGAAAGATATAAAATAAAAGATGACAATATAAAATTGAACCATAAAAAACCACTACGGTATCCCAAAACTCGGTGTCACAAGTGCATGAGCATCTACTAAGAAATATAATAATAATACAACATCTGTCTGAAATATGAAATAGACAGAATAAGGTAAATAAATGTGATGACTCAAGGGGTCATTTAATAAAATTAAACTTCATTCCATGCTTAATAGCCATAGAATGACTAAAATTAAATACCTCAATTTTCGTGCGTAGTCCGAGCGTGAAACCGGAAAGCTTTTATGTGAAAATATGAGAAATAGTGATTTTTAGAATTTAAATTTGATAAAAGTTAACTTTGATCAATATTTTGAATAGACGGACCCAGATCTGTGTTCCGACAATCCCGAGAGGTCCACAGTAAAATATGGGACTCGGCCGTATACCCGGAAATGAATTCCGAGGTCCCAAGCCTTAGAAATAAATTTTTGAAATAAATTGTTTTGCTAAAATTAAAGAAAAGAAATATTGCTAAAAATCATTGGTGTCGGGTCCGTATTTTTGTTTCGGAACCCGGTACAGCTTGGTTATAATATTTAAAGGTTAACTGTGAAATTTGGTGAAAAACGGAGTTCGTTTGACGCGATTCGGACATTCGGTTGAGAAATTATGAACTTTAAGAGTTTTTTTTGAAAATGATGAGTTTTGAGGTTTAATTCATAGATTTACATGTTATTTTCATGATTTTATCGCACGAGCAAGTCCGTATGATATTTTTATACTTGCGTGTATGATTTGTTTAGAGCCCCGAGGGCTCGCGTGAGTTTCGGATAGGCCACGGGGTGTTTTACACTTGAAAGTAATTGTTGGTTTTAAGTTTTCTGGTGTCCAGGTAATTGCTCTGTGCGGTCGCATAGGAAAGTCCGCGATAGCACAGAGTAAATTTAGCCTGTTTGGAACCATGTGCGATCGCAAGGCCTTATCCGCGAGCGCACAGTGCAAGCTCAGGGGGGCCCAAAATTTGTACTGTGTGATTGCACTCTTTCTCCCGCGATCGCACAGCCCAATTTTCTGTGCGATCGCACATCTTTATCCGCGATTGCACAGTTGCCAACCCAGCTAATATAAATACCTGTTAAAGAACGGGCAGAACACTTTCTTCTCAAAATTTTCGAAGTTCCAGCCCTAAAAACGATTTTTCTTCAGCAATCTTCATCCCCAATTCATAGGTAATCAATTTCAAACCTTGTTTTTTCAATTCCTTACTATTTTGTATCACTTTTAAAGCAAAAACAAAGGATTTTCATGGTAAAAATCTAGGTTTTGGGTAGAATTAGGGAGTTTTGTAAAAAAATCAATTTTTTTTATATCAAATTAAGGTCGGATTTCAAAACTAATAGCATATTTGGGTTCGTGGGTGAATGGGTAAACGTAATTTGGTCCGAACCCCGAGTTTAGACCAAACAGGCCGGGGGTCGGGTTTTGAATTTTTTGAGAAAACTTAGAAAAAATTATATTCTTCAATAAAGTTAGTTCCTTTAGCATTAGTTAATGACATTAAGTTAATTGTGATTAGATTCGAGCAATTTAGAGGTGAATTCAAAAGGAAAAGTGATAATTGAGCAGTGAGTGGCCTGCGGAATTGAGGTAAGTGTTTGGTCTAACTTTGGCTTGAGGGAATAGGACTCCCCACTTGTTTGCTATGTGAAATGTATGGTCATGGTGTATAGGTGTGGTGACGAGTATCTATGCACCACTCAAATTAATTGTTATATGTTCATTATCGCTTCTATGACTATTTGGCCTTGTTGATATGTTGTTAGATATTGTTGTGATTATTTGGAAAGAGTTTTGGTTGTTTGAGCTAGTTTCCTTGTGATATGTATAACGGTTGGGAGGTTTGGTATTATTTATATATATATATATATATATATATATATATATATATATATATATATATATATATATATATATATATATATATATATATATATATATATATATATATATATATATATTTACATTCTTGGTGGTTTCGTTTGGATAATATTGAGGAAGTTGTGAGAAATGCAGTCTAACTGTTTCATAATTGTTGTTGTAAGTGTGTTAAAAATGTTGGTTGTTCCCTTGAGTTTATCTTAGTATATAAAGACTGAGCTGGATTGATAGCGTTACGGTGTTTACTTATATTCTGGTTGGTTTTATTGTGAAATGATATTGGTTAAAGATTACGAGCTATATGATTTTCTGTTTGAAATTGTGAAAATAACAGTATTGTGAAAGGCTTGGCCTGAATTGTGAATTTTTTTATGAATAAATTGATATGATATATCTGGTGGAAGCGGGTTGCACGCCGCAACAAGGAGTGATAAGGGTGGACAGGTGGGACCGGGTTGCACGGTGCAACAGGAGCAATAAGGGTGATATATTTAGGGAGGAGCAATAAGGGAGGACAGGTGGGAGCGGGTTGCACGCCGCAACAAGGAGTGATAAGGGAGGACATTTATATTTTTACTTATTTTTCAAAGAAAATAAAGATTTGAAAAGCTAAATGTTTATTTTTACTGTTTTGTTTTCTTGAAAAACAAAGATTTGAAACTTTCTATTTTATATTACTATTTTCATAGTTTGGCACTACTTTTATTCAAAGATAAAGTTTGAAAACTTGGAAATTGTTGAGGATTGGTTATAGCTGAGGTCTGAAAGAGGCGGTTGTGTTACTTTATTATTGTTGCAGTATTTGAATTGATGTGTTTAGATTTCCTTCCTATTTTACAATTATTGTCTCAGATATATTTTCTTGTTCGTGTAGAATTGTTTTATTGTGTTATCGTATCTATATTACTATCACAGGTTTATTGTTAAAGCCCCGCCTTAGCCTCGTCACTACTTCACCAAAGTTAGGCTCGGCACTTACTCAGTACATGGGGTCGGTTGTACTGATACTACACTCTGCACTCTTTTGTGCAAATCCAGGTACTAGCCAGCAGTAGAGATTTTTAGAGCAGCCATTTATTTATTCGGAGACACGAGGTATATCTACCGGCGTTCGCAGATCCCGAGAGTCTTCTCCTATTTTTATAAAACTGTTTTAGTATATTCAGAACAGTTACACCATTTCTTTCGGCCATTATTTGTAGTATTCTTTAGTAGTTCGTGGATTGTGACACCAGACCCTGGGGTNCGCATTTCTTTCAGCCATTATTTGTAGTATTCTTTAGTAGTTCGTGGATTATGACACCAAACCTTGGGGTAGTCTTAGAGTTGTTTGTAAAATTAGTTTGTGATCCATTTTATTTAAATGGTTATTATTATTATTTTATTTTATTTTTGTTGGGAATTATTCTAATTAAGTTCCTTTGGAAGTTATTTATTTGTGCTTAAGTAATAAATTAAGGAAATAAATTATTCGAGTTCTAACATTGGCTTGCCTAGCAAGTGTGGTATTAGGCGCCATCACGATCCCTGAGGTTGGGAATTTGGGTCATGACAATAAATAAGATGGAGACTCTGAGGACTGCAGTGCATAGCAAAGAATACAACTCATCATAAAGTCCCCTCAGCAGCTGCGTTTACGCACCAAGATGACCATCAAAGGAACATGTTAGATCCTGCACATAAAGTGTAGAAGCATAGCATGAATACGTAAATCAATGCGTACCCAGAAAGTATCTAGCCTAATTCCGGAGAAGTAGTGATGAGGGGTCGACATTGACACTTACCAGTGGTTCACTAAATAAAATGTAGGAATCATAAATAGGCATAAGTACAACATGACCAATAGAATAAGGAATAGTAGATAACGAAATCCATTAATAAATATTATCAGTTTAAAAATGCCCCCAAGAGCCACATTGTTATCTCAACAAATAAGAACCATCAATTAGACATCTGATCTCAATTCATGAAGAGAATATTACAAAATTTCCAAGTTTAATTAAGAGGGTAATCTCGTGGGTATTCGTACTCTTAGCGATTTTATGCACGAATTATGACGAGGTCGTTCGGCCCGATCCATATAGTCGTGTACATATATTGTCGAGGTCGTACGGCTCGATCCATGGATACATCTTATATAAATATATATACTTCCTAGGCGTTCGGCCTGATCCACAAGAAAGGAGGAAACTTAGCGAACTACGAGTCACGTGCTTACAACATATGTACAAGATCATAAAGTAAACATGACTTTTACCGTTTATTAAATATCTCGCCAAACAACTCAAGGCGATAAATCCCGACCTAATATATTCCCAAATCTTCAATCGTAAATTCACTTAATTAAGCTAGAAAAATGAGTTCAAATAATTCAAATATTACATGATAAAATCCTAAATCTACCCGGATGTAGACATGCTTACAGCTACGCATGGACTCTCGTCACCTCTTACATACATAGCACCCACAACTAGTAGCACATAACAAATCTTAATACCTACGGGGTGGTTTCCCCTTCACAAAGTTAGATAGGAGACTTACCTCGCTTCGAAGTCCCATAACCAACTCCAACGCCTCTCTAACACCTCAAGTCGATGCACATCGATTCGAAACTAGTCAAACAACGTTCAAACCAATAAAAATATACTCCAACACTCATAATAAGTGAATTTATAATAATTACCAACTCCGCTCGAAAAATTCAACAAATTCAACTCCAGGCCCACATGTCCGGATTCCAAAAAATTTCGAAGATATACATTACCCATAGCACCACAAACTCAAATATATCATTTATTCTTAATTCTATGTCCAATTTCGTGGTCAAAATCCAAAAATACCATTTCTAGGTTTTCTTTGAAAAATTCCACAATTTCTATCAAAATTTACATTAAAATCTATATATTATACATGTATTTAACTCGAAACAAGTAGGAATAACTTATCTTATGATATATGGCAAAAATTGTCTTCAAGAATCACCCAAAATCGCCCCACATGTGCTCTAAGAACTTAAAAGTGAAGAAATGAGATCAAAATTCCGAAATTATATGTTAAATACACCTGCCAGGCCTCCTCCTTCGCGATCTTTGTCACACCTCCTTTTTTTATACGCCCCAAAAGGGGTACGGGAGTTTTTCCACTTAAAGTGACATTATTCGAAATGGGAATATTTTATTTTTATTAGAGTCGCCACTTGGAATGTTTTATTTGGTGTCCCAAGTCACCGGTTTAAATCCCAAATTGAGGAATTTTGACTCTGTTTAAATTGTCTGCGATCCAGAAAT
>MDKI01225501.1:0-116308 GCA_005239505.1 Nicotiana paniculata
TATATATATATATATATATATAGGCCATCAAGGACTTTGACATACTGTACATATTGAACTTGTGTGTCTATAAAACATCTACGATTATTCGACATCAAATGTGATAGGGCCCCGACTTAGCCATAAGTTTGTAGCACAACTCAAACACGATGACTTATAGACTCGGATGCACTCCAAATGAAGTGGAGTCTTACCAATCCTTCGCTGAATGCTAATTTCGTTGACTATGACGGCTCGTTAAACTGATTGACTATACCTGCAGGCATGAATCCAACATCCATAACAAAAAGGACGTCACTAAAAATAATATACTGAGTATGTAAAACAACAATAGCTGAAAGCTGAAGCTGAACTGATAATATAATAATTGAAAGTAACTCGGAGTCAAAGATAATCAGAAGATACGCTTACCTTCTGATACTGACTCAACTCTCTCAATATAGTAATTAAAATAACTGTCTGGCCTTATAGGGCTCGGTATATATAACTTCTCTACCGTAGTAGGCTCGTTCATAGGTGCTCGGCCTTATTAGGCTCTGTATCTCGGCCATTCTAGGCTCGCTCATAGGCGCTCGGCTACAGTAGGCTCGGTTTATAACTTACCATCTGATATGAGGTTGCCTAATAGGATCCTGCCCATCGATTATAGCTCGATGGTAGTGAAAATACTATAATATTGTATATATAGGCTCTCCGCGCTCTTGACTAGGAGAAGACAATACTCAATTGAATATGAAGTCCCGATAATGGAGAATACTGTAACTTATGAGACTAGGATAATGTCTATAAATTTGGGAGTATGAACTTATCTTTGTGCCTCGTTATCAAACACATGTAATTACAAGATCAAGCCAAAATGAATGAAAGGTTTAGACTTAACATACCTGTATGATCTCTTCCTTATTACTCAACCAAGCTCAACACAACTTCTTGCATCTACAATAAGTGAAATGATATTGTCGTTAACATATAATGTCGTACCATCATATTTGGCTAGTCGTATGACTTAAGAAAATCGGGCAACAAATCCCCTATTTTTAATACATCCCAAAGACCACTTAGGGTCATAAATATCCCAAATACAATAACTTTAACCAACAATAGCAACAATAACAATATAATCCAATTTGAGTTTCTCCGATTATCTTAACAATCATATTGAGCGACAAGCTCGTTTTTACTCATAACAAGATATAAATTGAATCCAACCCTTATTCCATAAATTATTTTAAAAGCTTCAGAACATCATACTTATATGTACCATATTATTTCTAGTTTAAAACATCCACAAAATGCCTTCCAAAACAGCCTCGTACGTCTAGCACCTTAATTTTTATCGTCAATCACTTGTTTTTCATATTTTCCTCTTCAATAAGCTTAATTAACACCTAGGAAAGCTTAATCACCAGCAGAAAAAACATTATCAAATTACTTCTCATAATTTCCAACCACCACAAACCACATATTTAGCCACAAAATAGTCCAACCGAAAAGACAACCGTATCCCATGTTCCTTCAAGTGCATCTTATGGTTTTTCACTCAAATAAAACAACCAACACATGATTAACCTTAGGCAAAATCAAGAAGATGTTATACATACCTTGGAAAGCATCTAAAACTCCAAACCCCATCTGAACTTAGCTCACAATAGCCCTCAATCACACCACAATACCATAAAAACATTCTCTTGTAGTCTTTAACATCTTTCATGATGATTTGAGTTGTTGTTTCCTTGAGATTGGTTCTTGTGATATTGAGATATGTTAGGGATGATTTTGGAGATTGTTAGAGTGGTTTTTTTTTGAGTAACATCTGTATTGTTGACGAGATATAAGGGATAAGACCACCACCTCAATTCTCCAAGTAGGTGGGTAAGCTGCCTGCTTGGTATCTTGAGCAGTACCACTTCGGTCACTTGTATCTCTCTACTCCGATATTGTATTGGCAAACGGTTTGCAGCGTTGAAAATTAGACAAATAGGGATTTAATTAAATATAAATATCTCCATGTAACTCTCAATATATTGGGAGAAAACTGCATCGCGACTTGGCCTATAAACCTGCCAGTTTCTCCGAAGTGCGGCAACGTGACTTGGCTACCCTACTTTAAAAATCTATATTTCTCTACTCCGATGTATTATGAATAAATGGTTTGGAACGTTGGAAAATATGTTCCAAGACCTTCATTTTGGTATACTATATGTCCCATAAAGACCTCATATAACACATTAAATTTAATCCTCAAAACGCTTCATTATAAGGCAAATCCTTAGTCGGTTTTTCCGCAACTTATATCCGATTTTCCCAAAATTTATACTTCATATACAACATCATGTATAGTAATATCATGATTTTAAACGCATTTAAATCATGATTAGCATGCTCATATTTATCTTAATTTACTTAAGACTTCGGTAAACCTTTCTTATCCTTGTAGAAGGATTTCGTCCTTTTTGAGTTTACAGTAGATAATCCTATAATGATGGTGATGTCTGAAGTACGGGGTATAACAACATTAAATCACTTTATAGACTTTCAAAGAGTATCTCATTTCCGAGATTACGTCAATTGACTTACGGGGTACTTTCGTGTACAAAAACATGGGCTATAACTATTTTAAAACGAGGCAGCAATGTAAAGCATACTACGAAGAAGGTTTCAACAACAAAAATAAGACCTTTTAATAGCAAGGCACACAACCACTCCAGAGCGGTTGGATAATCTTTTTCTCAGTAACAAAGTTCCCACCGAGAAATTAAGTTTGCTACCGAACAGAGGTTACCCGAACCTCACAAGTGCAAACCATAAGGGGAATGTTAAATAGTCTTTGGCTCGATAACATAAATTCCTAAGGGGAAGTGAAGTTTGTTACCGAACTAAAGATTATCTAGAAATTCATTGGTGGATTCCTCGAAGGTGCAAAACTTCCAGGGTTCAAATTCATATTCTTCGCATTCGAATACTAGGGGGAATGATACGAGGATATGACAACAATGACTTCCACGTCGACCAGAATACGAAAATTGGAAACAAAGTTGTATCATCGGGACCAGGGACTGCGGCCAACCTCGTAGAAACAAGTTGTACAAGCTAGCCATAAGAAATGGCAATTTATTTTTAGCATAACAAATGCTTATGTACTATTTGAAAATGAAAGGAATAAGTAAAGTACTTTTATTTATATCTTGTTTCTTGTCTGAACAATGAATTTATTTTGTTATTTGAATGTTAAACAAGTATTTCAAATGCTAGTGCCATAATAAACATGAGACGTCCTCTTCAAGAACACCATAAACATAATACGACTCTCTCTTATGAAAACCCTCACGATAAAGGGTTGATTTTGGAAGAACTTGTGCCCGAAGTCCAAATGCTTTAGGGGAAAATACACCCAAAGCCTTGCATAATCAGACAAAAGCAGTAAAACTTGTGCAAAACACTTAGCAAGAAATAATGCAAAGATTAAAACTTGCATAAATGTTCAAACAAAAGAACGCAGAAAGACTCAAGCAATACTTGAGCAAAAGATAATTCTATTCACAATAAATGTGCCAAAACGACACATGTACAAAAGTTGGGAAATAAAATGAAAAGCTTAGCTATTGCATCTTTGGAACCCATAGGAAGAAAAGCATCCGCGCCCCCAGGGGAAGTGGATAGATCCTCCACCGGTTCGATATCTTGACCCTCATCATTTTGGCCCTCAACATCTTCGCCTTCCACTTCCTCTTCAATTCCCGAGGATTGATAAGTGGGGATTTTGAATACTTATTAATACCCTTTGCTTTTGTTTTTGTCAGAAAGTAGTGAATTGTGTTCCTGAAACTAATGAACTTGTACAAATTGTAGGAATGCTGGAATTTTTATCTCCAATGATGAAATCCGACTCAAAAATGAGTGTTCCGAGGCACAAGGCAATAAGGGGCGCAGAAGTAGAGATTTGCAGTCCGCAGAAGAAATTGCAGACCGCAAAATTCCATCTGCAACCGCAACCCAAGGTAAAGAGCCCAACAAGAGTTTGACAAATGTGTGGACCACACATAAATTGTGCAGCCGCAAAATAAGGTTTGCACTGACAAATATTTTCAAGTTCAGAGAATGTGCAGAAGAACAATTTTTGACGCCTTTCAGAAGTGCGGACCGCACAAGAATTGTTCGACCGCAGAAGTTGCTTTGCCACTGCAGTCCAGAAATGTGCGGCTGCAGAGTCCTCCTTCCTTCCAACTAAAGATAACTGCAGACCGCACATGAAATTGTGCGGCCGCAGAAGTTGCTTTGCCACTGCAGTCAAGAAATGTGCGGCTGCAGAGTCCTCCTTCCTTCCAACTAAAGATAACTGCAGACCGCACATGAAATTGTGCGGCCGCAGAAGTTGCTTTGCCACTGCAGTCAAGAAATGTGCGGCTGCAGAGTCCTCCTTCCTTCCAACTAAAGATAACTGCAGACCGCACATGAAATTGTGCGGCTGCAGAACCTCCCGAGGGGCCTTTTTATGAGAGATATTTGTCCCAGTATAAATAGATGAGTTTCACAAATTTAGGTCCATTTTGAATGTTCATAGCTGTTGCAGCCGTTTCTTTTTACCATTTTAGGATGTTTTAAAATATTTTAGTGTTTAAGCATTAGATTTCCTCATTTCAATCTTTCATTATGAGTTTAATTAGCTTTTCTTTTTTATTTTCTGCAATTTCCATTATGAGTAGCTAGATTCTTACTAGGGTTGTGACCCAACCCTAGTGTGTAAACCTTATGGGTATTTAATTTAATTCTTGTTTATCATAGGGTGGTGATAATTTAGCTTAGTTCATGATTCAGTCTCTAATTTAGCCTAGGGTGTTGATAATATCTTTTTGACTTAGTCTCTACTTGAAAAAGAGAGACTTAGTTTAGGTTAACTTGGCTAACAAAGAATTGGGTTAATTGAGAGATTGATTAGCCTAATTAAATGGTTCAAACTAGAGACAGTAAGAACCCGGCTTGAGCTCATATCAAGTGTTTTGCTTGATACCCATTTGGACTTGAGAAAACCATATTGGGAAAACTCACTCTCTGAAAAAGAGGTATTGAGTGGGTAACGTAGAGTTGAGAGATACAATACACCACAGTTAACAAAACAAGTATTAACGTATTTAACCCAATAGACAAACACCTAGGTCATGGTCACATCCTTAGGCCTTTAAAATATTTTGAAAAACAACAAAAACATTCATCTCTAATCTATTTTCTTTAGCTTGCAATCATTAGAGTAGTAGTAGAAGTAAAAATTGAAATTTGTTGTGGAAGTGCATATTTTAGGTAGTCCAATCGCTTGGTTCAAATATATACTCCTAAAACTCCTCATAACTCTCTGTGGATTCGACCCCAAATCCTAATTGGGTAATATATATTGCATACAACCATATCATATCTCTTATCAAGGTGTGTTGTGGACGTCATCAATTTTTGACGCCGTTATGGGGGAGTGAAAACTGTGTTAGCTATATTTTTGGGTTTGTTTTTGGAATATATTCTTTTCCTTCCGTGTTACTAACTTGTGTGAGAAATTGTAGGTACAACCATGGCGAAAAATGAGCTCGAAAATTTGCCTTTGGGGGATTTGGATGCGGAGGACGAACAAGTAGAGGAGGTACCTCATGAGCTACAAGCCAATCGGAGAGGCCGTGTACCTTATGAAAATGTACCCGTTCCACCCCCACCTCCACCACGAGCGGCTCCACATTAGATATCACTCAATGAAGGATATAAAAGTACAATAGTCCATTCCCATATTAGGACAGACAACTTCAAAATCACAAATGTGATCGCTCACTTTGCTTGGAATGGTTCAAAAAATATTTAGGTTCAAATAGAGAAATATTCTGCCCATTCTTGGTCTTTTGACTCATTTGGATTTTTGCTTTTTATATTTTCCCTCCTATATCCATTAAATGTAAATTGTAATCCCTTGATAGGAAACATGTTTTCTTCACTGGTGCTCCAAGTCAAAATGCGTACAAACATTTGAAGGGGTTTGTGGACACTTGTTGGGGGAGCAAGAAAAAAAATGTCACCGATGATGCATTGAGGCTAAGGCTTTTTCCTTTCTCTCTACGGGGTGAAAGCTTTAGATTGGTTGGAAATATTAATGAACCATTCCATTCACACTTGGGATGAGTTGGCGGAAAAGTTTATTTCTAAGTTCTTCTCTCCAGGGCACATGGCTACACTTCGAGATGAGATTTTGGCATTCAAGCAAGAGTAGAATGAACCACTAAACGAGATATGGGAGCGCTAAAGAACAATGAATAAGGATGGTCCCAAAACCAATATGATGAAGAACATGATTCAACAAACTTTTTATCGTGGGATTAACACACCCAACCAATGTGTAGTGAATCAACTTTCCGGTGCGAACTTCACGACTATGACTTATGCCGAGGTGTGTTAGATTTTGGATGTGATGGCAGAAATACCATCGGCCTAGCAATCTCGGGCCAATGTTCCACAAGGTGATTCAAATATGTTCCACCTTCATAATGAATGGCAAGACCATGGGCAAGCCATTGCCGGATTGACCACCACCATGAAACAACTAGCAAAGGGCCAACTAAATCAAGTGCAAAATCTCAAGAAAGTCAATTCCATGTAAGGAGTGAACATGATGGTGAACAAGAGGAGGACCAAGGGTCCACAAGTGTAAAATTGCGTGGAGAATTATGTGCAAGAAGATAGTGGTTTTGAGCAATATGATTCCTATAATGAACAAGAAGAGGAAGTTCAATATGTGAACAACTTTACAAGGCAAGGAAACAACTTCCAAGGCCCAAACCAATAACAATGGCAAACTCAAAAAATAATCAATGCAAAGGCAATTGGAGTGGAAACAACAATCAAGGTAATTTTCATAACAACAACAATCAAGGAAATTGGAGTGAAAATAATCAAGGAAACTAGGGGGGTAACAATCAAGGCGAATGGAAGAACAATCAAGGCAATCGAGGGTCGCGTTTTCAATGGCATCAATGCATCAACAACCGAGTAACATCAACCAGCAACTTAGAAGTTCAAATGGGGAAAATCTCTCAAGCTTTAAATTCTCGTCCTAAGAGGGAACTACCAAGTTACACGGTAGTAAGCCCAAAGGTTGGAAACAACATTGGGAGGCATGTCACAGCCGTTATTACAAGAAGTGGAAGAGGTGGGAATGCACCCACCTCAAGTCAAAGGCAACTTGTGGATGATGAGCAAGTGGCGCAAGAAGAAATATCCTGAACAATATGGTGAAACGTAATGATGAAGTTCTGATTGATATTGACGCAAGAGGAGGTGAACCCGTCTAGGGAACACATTATTGACATACACGAGCCGGTAGTGCAAAAGGCTAAAGAACCATTGCTTAAGCCTCCATCTCCACACCCTTAAAGACTTGACAAGAAAAATGGTAAGACTTAATTCAAGAAGTTCATTCAAATGATGAAGACTCTCTCAATCAATGTGCCATTAGTTGAAGCTTTGGACAAAATGCCCGGTTATGCCAAGAATGAAGGATCTCGTGACAAAGAAGCGGTCGATGAATTGTGAAACTATTAAAGTCACTCATTAAGTGGGTGAAATTGTGCATTCAATGGCTCCTAAGTTGGAGGATCCGGTTCTTTCATGATTCCTTGTACAATTGGAAGTTGATCTTGGGCAAGTATAATTTGATGCCCTATTCGATTTTCAAGACTTTGGGAATTCGGAAACCAAGACCCAACTCTATGAGATTGCAAATGGATGACCATACTATGAAGAGGCCCTTTGGAGTGATTGAAGATGTCTTGGTTCGTGTTGGTAAATTCATTATTCCGGCGATTTTTGTCATTCTAGATTGTGAGGTTGATTATGAAGTACCAATTATTCTTGGTAGAACTTTCCTTGCTACGGGGAAGGTTCTTTGTGATGTTGAAGCTGGAGAACTTACATTATGGGTTGGTGATGAAAAAGTGGTATTCCATGTGTGCAAGTACTTGTAGTAACCAAATAGCAAAGAGGTGTGTTCTTTTGTGGACTTGGTGACCGATGTTACTACTGATGAAACAAGTGCTACAATCAATTTTGTTGATATGTTGGAGGCTATCTTGCTCAACTTTGAAGATGACGAGATGGATGGCTTCATGGAATGTGTGAACTCTTTGCAAGGAATGGGGTCATACAACTATGCACCCCGAAAATTATCTTTGGATCTTGAAAAAAGGACAATTCCTCCTACAGAGCCTTCTATTGAAGAGCCTCCTACCTTGGAGTTTGATCAGTAGGGATTTTGACTGCTTATTTGCTCTCTTTTGCTAACGTTTTAGCGCAAAAATTCTTAAAGGTATTCCCGAGAACTAATGAAATGTGCTTTCTTGCAGGAACATTGGGAAACCAGCCAAAGAAATGAAAATCAACTCAAAAAGGAGTAAAATTATACAAGGACCAAAACAAGACAAAAAGGACCAAAGTGCGGACCGTACAATACTTTGTGCGGCTGCAAACTCTAAAGAGACACTGACAAAATTCCTTCATAGAGTGCGGACAACACAATTATTGTGCGGCAGCAGAAGACAAGATTCAGAGAGTTGAGTTTTGGAGAGCCTGAAGATGTGCGGACCGCACTATTATTATGCGGCCATAGGAGGCCAAAGTACGGTCGCACTCATAAATGTGCGGTCCGCAGAAAGAGCCAAGTTCCAACCCAAGATCATGAGTGCGGCCGCACTCAGAAATGTGCGATCCGCACAATTAGAAGAAGTACGGACGCACCTTAAATTTATGCGGCCACAAAAAGCCACAATGTTAAGACATCCTCAAAGTGCGGACCGGACACAGAATTGTGCGGCCGCACAACCTCCGCAGGGGCAATTTTATCCGATAATTTTAGCTGGGTATAAATAGATTTTTTTGTCATTTTTAAGTTAAGTTTGGTGCACCTGTGAATAGATAGTCGTTTTTACTGTATATGGTAACTTTTGTACTAGTTTAACATTTAAACATTAGATTTTCTTTTCTTAATCATCTATTATGAATTTTATCTTAGTTTCTTCTTTAATTTCTTCATTTTCCATGAGTAGCTGACCTAACCCTAGTATGGGTACTTAATGGGTGATTGAATTAGGGATTATTTATGATTTGGTTTATGATATTTAGCCTAGTTCTTGCTTGAATTTGAGAATTGATGGTTGCAAACATTGATTCATGCCTAATTGACTTAGTCTCTACTTGAGAAAGAGAGATTAAGTCTAAGAAAACATGGCTAACAAGAAATTGGGCTGAACTCAAGAAATTGATAGCCCCAATCAAAGGGTCGAACCTAGAGAAGTAAGACCCGACTTGAGCATTTATCACTTGTTTCGTGAAATACTCATTTAGACTTGAGATAGGAAAATTGCGCAAAATCACTCAAACTATCGAGAGGTATAGAGTGAGTAGTCGCTTGTGATTGTTATATTGTATCTCGATCAACCAAACATGCCCTAAAGCTCTCAATCCATTAGATAACCATCTAGGTGGAAGTTACAACCCAAGATCTTTTATAACCTGAAAAACAACAAAACCAAAAACATTGTCTCTTAGCTTTATTATTACGAGCATTAGCATACAAACTAGAATAGAAAAGAAATAACTGAATATGTGGAAGTGCAATGTAGGGCACGTCATACACTTACACTAGGTATAGATCTAATCCCACATCAAGCTCTCTGTGGAATCGACCCCGACTCACATTAGGTATTTATAATTGGTTCGACCGCCTCACAATCCCAATTAGTGGTGTGGTTTGGGCGAAATCAATTTTTGGCACCGTTGCTGGCGAACTAAAAAAATGGATTTAGCTATATATTTAGCTTAGTGTGTGATTTGTATTCTTTTCCTTCTGGGTTACTAATTTTGTTTATGAATTGATTATAGGTACAAATATGGCTCTCAACAATGAGCCTCTCGGGAATTTACCATTGAGGGAGGAAGTAGACGATGATCAAGGTGATGAGGTTCATCCCGAACCTCAAGCAAATAGGCGAGGCTGAACACCTCATGACAACATTCTCGTCCCTTCCCCGCCTCCACCAAGAGCGGTTGCACATTAGGTGTTGCCGAACTAGGGTTATGCAAGTGTCATAGTCCGCACCAATATTAGGGAGGTTAACTTCCAAATCATTGATATGATCCTTACATTGCTTGAGCAACGGGGATTCTTCACCAGGGCTCTGAGTGAAAATGCTTACAAGCATCTCAAAGGGTTTATGAATACTTGTTGGGGGAGCAAACAAACCAATGTTTCCAAGGATGCCCTGCGGTTGAGACTATTTCCCTTCTCTCTACGGGGAAAGGCATTGGACTAGTTCAAAATATTGCCCAATCATTCCATCCATACATGGGATGAGTTGTCAGAAAAATTCATTGCCATGTTTTTTTCTCAGGGGCATATGGCTACACTTCGGGATGAGATTCTAGCGTTCAAACAAGAACCCAATGAGCCATTGCACGAGATTTGGGAGAGATATCATACCATGGTTAAAGAGTGTCCGAGTAATGATATGACTGAGGCCATGATCCAACAAACCTTATACAAGGGGATCAACACGACAAACCAATGTGTGGTCAACCAACCTGCCAGTGGGAATTTTATGACAACGCCTTATGCCGAAGCTTGTGAAATTTTGGATGAAATGGCGTATACCTCATCGGCATGGAAAAGTTGAGCTAATGTTCCTCAAGGTGATCCAAATTTCATTCACCTACATAAGGAATTGCATGATCACGGGAAAGCAATTGCCGAGTTGACGACCACAATGAATAAATTGGCCAAACCTCAACTTCAACATGTTCAAGGGCCGAAGCAAGTGAATGTGATGGAAGGTGTCAATATGATTCTGAACAAAATAAGGAAAAAAGGTCAAAAAGTACAAAACCGTGTGGAGCAATTTGTGCAAGATGATAGTGGGTTTGACCAAGGTGATTCATAAAATGATCAAGAAAAAGAAGTGCATTATGTCAACAACTATCAAGGCCAAAGAAATAATGCTCAAGGAAAAAATAAACAACAATGGCGATCACAAGGAAATCAAGAAAATTGGAACAATCAAAGCCATCAAGGCAATTGGAGTGGTGGTAACAACAATCAAGGTAATTGGAGCAATACCAATAATCAAGGCAATTGGAATAACCAAGGGAACCAAGGAAATTGGGGAGGAAATAACCAAGGCAATTGGTGTGGTAACAACCAAGGCAATTGGGGAGGCAAAAACCAAGGTGGTTGAACTAATAATCAAGGGAATCGAGGGTAGGGCTTTCAAAGAGCCCCGATGTATCAACAACCAAACCACCCGCCTCCATATCCATCTCAAGGTTCTAGTTCTTCTAACAATGAGATGGGACGGATTGAAAATATGTTCAAACAAATGATGGAGAAAAAGGCCGACTCTGACGCTCAATTAGCCTCCCACAACACTTCAATCCGCAATTTGGAAGTTCAATTGGGGAAACGCTTTAAGAACTTTTCTGAAGGGGCACTACCTAGTGATACAGTAGTGAACCCGAAGGGTGGGAAAAACACGGGACATGCCATGGCCGTAACCATAAGGAGTGGAAAAGGTGGAGATGCAACCACCTCAAATGAAAGAAGAATTGTGGATGATGATGCAATGGTTCAAGAATATGAGATTCCAAGCAATGTGGTTCAAGCAAATGAAGAAGTGAGAATTGATATTGATGAAAGTGTGGAGGAGACCCAAGAAGAAGTGAAACCATCCAGGGAATGCGTGATTGACATACCATAACCGGTATTGCCAAAGGCCAAGGAACCAATGCCAATGCCAATGCCTCCTCCTCCATACCCTCAAAAGCTTGCCAACCAAAACAGTGAGAACCAATTCAAGAATTTTATTGACTTGATGAAGATCTTATCCATTAATGTGCTATTGGTTGAGGTGTTGGAACAAATGCCCGGCTATGCAAAGTTCATGAAGGATTTGGTGACAAAGAAAATATCAATGAATTGTCAGACTATCAAGATGACACATCAAGTGAGTGCTATTGTGCACTCAATGGCTCCGAAATTGAAAGATCCCGACGCTTTCACAATCCCTTGTACTATTGGAAGAGCCGATTTTGCCAGAGCTCTATGTGATCTAGGGAAAAGTATAAACTTGATGCCCTACTAATTGTTTCAAACTTTGGGAATTTTGAAACCAAGACCCACATCTATGAGGTTTCAAATGGCAGATCGTACTATGCAGAGATCATTAGGTATTATTGATGATGTGTTGGCACGTGTTGATAAGTTCATCCTTCCGGTGGACTTTGTGATCATTGGGCATCCTTACATGTTGAGATGATTCTTGATTACAAGCATCCCAAAGTTTTTGTGAATACTTGTTAGGGGAGAAAACAAACCAATTTCCAAGGATGCCCTGCGGTTGAGACTATTTCCCTTCTCTCTACGGGGAAAGGCATTGGACTAGTTAGAAATATTGTCAAATCATTCCATCCATACATGTGATGAGTTGGCGGATAAATTCATTGCCAAGTTCTTTTCTCAGGGGCATATGACTTCACTTCGGGATGAGATTCTAACGTTCAAACAAGAACCCAATGAGCCATTGCACGAGATTTGGGAGAGATATCATACCATGGTTAAAGAGTGTCCGAATAATGATATGGCTGAGGCCATGATCCAACAAACCTTATACAAGGGGATCAACACGACAAACCAATGCGTGGTCAACCAAAATGCCTTACGCCCAAGCTTGTGAAATTTTTGATGAAATGGCGGATACCTCATCGGCATGGAAAAGTAGAGCTAATGTTCCTCAAGGTGATCCGAATTTCATTCACCTACATAAGGAATTGCATGATCATGGGAAAGAAATTGCCGAGTTGACGACCACAATGAATCAATTGGCCAAAGCTCAACTTCAACAAGTTCAAGGGCCGAAGCAAGTGAATGCGATGGGAGGTGTCAATATGATGATGAACAAAAGAAGGAAAAAAGGTCAACAAGTACAAAATCGTGTGGAACAATTTGTGCAAGATGATAGTGGGTTTGACCAAGGTGATTCCTACAATGATCAAGAAGAAGAAGTGCAATATGTCAACAACTATCAAGGCCAAAGAAATAATGCTCAAGGCCAAAATCAACAACAATGGCGATCATAAGGAAATCAATGATATTGGAACAATCAAAGCCACCAAGGCAATTGGAGTGGTGGTAACAACAATCAAGATAGTTAGAGAAATACCAATAATCAAGGCAATTGGATCAACCAAGGGAACCAAGGAAATTGGGGAGGCAATTGGTGTGATAACAACCAAGCCAATTCGGGAGGCAAAAACCAAGGTGGTTGAAATAATAACCAAGGGATCGAGGGTAGGGCTTTCAAAGACCCCCGATGTATCAACAACCAAGCAACCCGCCTCCTTATCCATCTCAAGGTTCTAGTTCTTCTAACAATGAGATGGGATGGATTGAAAATATGTTCAAACAAATGATGGAGAAAAAGGCCAACTCTGACGCACAATTAGCCTCCCACAAAACTTCAATCCGCAATTTGGAAGTTCAATTGGGGAAAATCTCGCAAGCTTTAAACATTCTTCCTAAGGCGGCATTACCGAGAGATACGATGGTGAACCCGAAGGGTGGGAAAAACACTGGACATGCCATTGCCGTAACCATAAGGAGAGGAAAAGGTGGAGATGCAACCACCTCAAATCAAAGAAGAATTGTGGATGATGATGCAATGGTTCAAGAAGATGAGATTCCAAGAAATGTGGTTCAAGGTGATGAAGAAGTGAGAGTTGACATTGATGAAAGTGTGGAGGAGACCCAAGAAGAAGTGAACCCATCCAGGGGATGCGTGATTGACATACCAGAACCGATATTGCCAAAGGCCAAGGAACCAATGCCAATGCTTCCTCCTCCATACCCTCAAAAGGTTTCCAAACAAAATAGTGAGAACCAATTCAAGAATTTTATTGACATAATGAAAAGCTTATCCATTAATGTGCCATTGGTTGAGGCGTTGGAACAAATGCCCGGTTATTCAAAGTTCAGAAGGATTTGGTGTCAAAGAAAATATCAATGAATTGTGAGACATCAAGATGACACATCAAGTGAGTGCTATTGTTCACTCAATGGCTCCGAAATTGAAAGATCCCGGTGCTTTCACATTCCCTTGTACTATTGGAAACGCCGATTTTTCCAAACCTCTTTGTGATCTAGGGGCGAGTATCAACTTGATTCCCTACTCATTGTTTCAAACTTTGGGAATTGGGAAACCAAGACCCACATCTATGAGGTTTAAAATGGAAGACCATACTATGAAGAGATCATTGGGTATTATTGATGATGTTAATAAGTTCATCCTTCCGGCGGACTTTGTGATTCTTGATTACGAGGTGGACTATGAGGTGCCTATTATTTTAGGGAGACCTTTCCTTGCTACGGGGAAGGCTCTTATTGATGTGGAAGTCGGTGAGCTCACCTTCCGGGTGGGCGATGAAAAGGTAGTTTTCCATGTGTGCAAGTCTATGAGGCAGCCGAATAGTAATGAAGTTTGTTCGTTTGTGGACTTAGTGATCGAAGTAATTGTTGATGATGCTAGTGCTGTGATGAATGTGGGTGATACTTTGAAAGCCATTTTTCTTAATCATGATGATGATGAGAAGGAAGGCTTTTTGGAATGTGTAAATTCTTTGCAAGGAATGGGGTATATACTTATGAACATTGAAAATTATCGTTAAATCTTGAGAACCATAAGACTCCTCCAACAAATCTCTCAATAGAGGAGCCTCCCACTTTGGAGTTAAAGACATTACCTTCACTTCTCAGGTATGAGTTTCTTGGCCCATTTTCTAATTTACCTGTTATTCTTTCCTCTTGTTTGACTAACGTGCAGGTAGATTCTACTTTGGTGGTGCTTCAAAAGAGGAAGAAAGCTATATGATGGACATTGGCGGATATTCGGGGAATAAGCCATTTTTCATGCACAAGATTATCTTGGAGGAGGATGACAAACCCTCCGTTGAACATCAAAGAAGATTAAATGAAGCAATTCAAGAGGTGGTGAAGAAGGAGATCATAAAATGGTTGGATGTCGGGATTGTTTACCCCATTTTCGATAGCTCGTGTACATCTCTGGTGCAATGTGTCCCAAAGAAATGAGGCATGACTGTGGTAACAAATGACAAGAACGAGTTGATACCCACAAGAACGGTCACCGGGTGGAGAGTTTTTATGGACTATAGGAAGCTCAACAAAGTCACTCAGAAATATCATTTTCCGCTTCCATTTCTTGATCAAATGCTTGATAGGTTGGCCGGACGAGTTTTTAATTGTTTCCTTGATGCATATTCCAACTACAATCAAATTATTATTACTCTTGAGGACTAAGATAAGACTACTTTAACTTGTCCCTATGGTACTTTCGCTTTCTCGCGGATGCCATTTGGATTATGCAATGCACCGACGACTTTTCAACGGTGTATGATGTCCATCTTCACCGATATGGTGGAGGAGTTTCTTGAGGTCTTCATGGATGGCTTTTTCGTGGTGGGGAATTCTTTCGATCAGTGCTCGGATAACTTGGACAATGTTTTGGCAAGATGTGAGGAAGCAAACATGGTTTTGAATTGGTAGAAATATCACTTCATGGTCGAGGAAGGCATAGTCCTCGGCCACAAAATTTCAAAGAATGGTATTGAGGTAGATAAGGCCATAATTGAGGTGATCTCCAGACTGCCTCCCCTTACATCTATGAAGGGAGTGAGGAGCTTCTTGGGTCATGCTTGGTTCTATCGCCGATTCATCAAGGACTTTTCTAAGGTGGTAAACCCCTTGTGTAAACTTTTGGAGAAGGATGGCAAGTTCCGGTTAAATGAAGTTTGTATGAACGCATTCGAACTGCTCAAGTTCAAGTTGACTACTACTCCAATTATCATCGCATCAGATTGGAGCTTGCCTTTGGAGCTCATGTGTGATGCAAGTGATGTGGTGGTTGGAGCGATATATGGGAAACTTATCAACAAAATCTTCCATCTGGTCTACCATGGTAGTAAGACCATGAATTATGCGCAAGTCAACTACACGGTGATAAAAAAAGAGCTCCTTGCTATTATTTTTACTATGGAGAAGTTCCGCCTGTACTTGATGGGTAAAAAGGTGGCTGTTCACACTGACCATGTGGCGCTTTGATATTTGATGAGTAAGAAAGATTCTAAAGCAAGATTAAGTGGTGGGTGCTTCTATTGCAAGAGTTTGATCTAGAGATTCAAGACCGCAAGGGTAGTGAAAACCAAGTAGCGGACCAATTGTCTCGTTTGGAGGAGAAGGGGAGGCCACATGACGGCCTTGAGATAACTGATTCATTTCCCGACGAGCAACTCCTAGCCATATTAATGACCGGGATGCCATGGTTCGTCGACTTAGCCAATTATCTTGTGAGTGGTATTTCACTGAATAAGTTCTGTTCAAATCAAAAGAAAAAGCTCAAACAAGATTGTCTTGACTATTTTTGGGATGAGTCGTATCTCTTCCAGATTTGTACCGATGGTTTGATTCGACGATGTGTACCGGAAGAAGAAAAAATGGACATTCTTGAGGCTTTCCATTATTCACCTTATGGTGGTCACCATAATGGAGCTAGAACGTCAACAAAAGTGCTGAGTTGTGGATTCTATTAGCCTACTCTTTACAAGTGCTCGTCAAGCATTGTGATGAATGTCAAAGGGCCTGTGGGATTTCTATGAAAACTGAGATGCCCCTCACCACCATCTTGGAGATTGACATTTTTGATGTGTGGGGCATTGATTTCATGGGTCCGTTCGTGAGCTCTTATGGGAACACGTACATGTTGGTAGCTATGGATTATGTGTCAAAGTGGGTTGAAGCCACGACTTTACCCAACAATGAAGCTCGAAGTGTGGTGACATTTTTGAAAAAGAACATCTTCACGAGGTTTGGTACTCCAATGGCTATTATTAGTTATGGGGGATCGCACTTTTGCAATAAAGCTTTTGATACCTTACTCACAAAGTATGGTGTCACTCACAAATTGTCGACCCCCAGCAAGTGGGCAAGTTGAAGTCTCCAACCAGGAGATCAAGAGTATTTTGTCGAAGACCGTGAATGCAAACCGGACAGATTGGTCGAAGAAACATGATGATTCTCTTTGGGCTTATAGGACTGCTTACATAACACCGATTAATATGTCTCCATTTAGTTAATGTTAAAAAAAGTTTGTCACGTACCGCTGGAACTTGTGCACAAGGCTATGTGGGCACTGAAGAAGCTTAATCTTGAATGGGATGAAGCCACCAACTTAAGGGTGGCACAATTGAATGAGCTTGATGAATTCTGGTACCATGCATATCCAAGTTCGTCCTTATACAAGGACAAGATGAAGTATCTCCATGAAAAGTACATTAGGAATAAGGAGTTCAAAGAAAGTGATCTTGTGCTTTTGTTCAATTCTCGGTTGCGGATGTTTCCGGGAAAGTTGAAGTCCAAGTGTAATGGTCCATTTGAGGTTGTGCATGTGACACCCTTTGGTGAATTAGACTTTAAGAACAAAAATGATGAAGTGTTTGAGTCAATGGTCACCGGGTGAAACATTATCTTGGCAAAGTTGATGATGGCCACGTTGTGGCATTGATTCATTTCAAGTGATTGATGGTAACATGCGTCGTGCCACGACGTTAAATCAGGCGCTTCTTGGGAGGCAACCCACGTTTCTTTTCCTTTTGCATTTTCTTCCTTTTTAAATAGGTTTTGTATTGAACTAACTGGTTTTAAAGTGAATTACAGGAATGAGTGTGCATTGCAGGAACTGTGATTGAAAAATTAGCCAAGTGTTGAAAAAGTGTGGACCGCACAAAAATTATGTGGGCCGCACAATAATGATTGCAACCCCAAAGAAGACTCTGTGGATGTACAATTCTTTGTGCGTCGTCACAACTAGAGACCCAAATATGTGAACTCTCTAAAGTTTGAAGTTGCAGAGAATAGGACAATATGCGGCCGCACACATAAATGTGTGGACCACACTAATTTCTGCAGCCACACTCACGTTTGTGCAGACCGCAAAATCTCAGTTCAATTGCAGGTAAAGAGTGCGGACCGCACTCAAAATTATGCGGCCGTACTTAGCTCTCTTTTTGATCGACTTGGTCAAACTATAAATAGGGTCTCTGATCACTATTCACAATTTTACACACTCTGTACTCTTGAACCCTAAGCAAGCACTGTGCATCACAAAATTGTTCACATTCTATAATCAATTCATCAAGTCTAGATTCTCACATGCATTCCTTATCACTGGTATGTTCAATCCATGATTAGATTTTTTTCATTTTCCTTAATTTCTATTCTTGATTAGTTTAGTTTTTTTTAGGCCTTTAATTGTCAAATGTTCGTCTTATGTTCTTAAAACCATGTGGGTAATGTCATGAATGTTCATTGGGGACGAGGTAGGCCATTGATCATGTAATTTGCAAATACCAGGTCTAATTTGTGCAAAATTGCAAGAAACCTAACTTCACTACCGTATATGTTCAAATTGTGCGGCCACAACCAAAATTGTGTGGTTCGTAGAAAAATTGTGCAGCCGCATAAAAATGTGTGCGACTGCATAATGGAACTTCAGAGAACCAATATCTCAGCTTGGAATTGTGCGGCTGCACTCAAAATTATGCGGTCCGCACTTCAGGATGTGCGTCTGCACTCAAAATTGTGCGGTCTACACTTCAAGGTGTGCCACCGCACTTTAAAATTGTACGGTCCGCACAAGACAGTCTGCGATCACACTCAAAATTTTACGGCCCGCACTGTCTCTTCTGTGAGCTGTTGTCAGGCAACTGTACTGCAATTGTTTTAACCTATTTTGAACTTCAACTGACTTATGTACCTTGTATTGCAAACAATGGTTAGATCATGTGGTAGAGAACGACACATCCAAAGGGAGATGTGAATCTCCCCGAGGCAGAGGAAAAGGCACTCACCCACTGAGAGTGCAATCTAAGCCAATTGCCAAAAAGCCGACCGCCAGGAGAGAAAGGGCCACAGAGCCCTCAAAATCCAGTTCTTATTCCCCATCTAGGGAAACCTCCGAGGTTCAGTCAATCGAGGTATAGCCTGAGGCCCAAACACAATCAACCATAACCCACTGAGAGATATCAATTGCGCAACGAACCCTCTACTACAACTATTTCTTCTGAGGGTTCTGATGCCAGTGGCCAGGGTTCCGATCCCTCTTTTACACCTACTCTTCCAGCACCATGAAATTGATGAAGATGATGATATCCCAGACGATGGTAGAGGAGGCGACACTCGAGTGGGCGGCCTTGAGAGGTCGAAGAAGAAGGAAATGTGGGAAGATCAGTTTGTGAGTTTGACGGCCTTCACACAATTCAGGGAGTGGTGGCCCTAGAGATCCCTCACACTTGAGTGATAGTTCTTATTTAAGGATTTGGATATTCACAATCCAAATGTCATTAGACAGTTATGGGAGCGAAAGAGGTGGATGTGGTTCACCCAAAGTGTCATCGATGAAAATAAGCACTTGGTTCGGGAATTTTTTGCCAATGTGGCTCACATAAAGAAGGGTACCAAGATAACAAAGGTGAGAAATCTCAAAGTCAGATTCGACTCCTGCTCTTTGAACACTTACATAGGATTTGAAGAGGTAGAGCCAGTGCAGTACCTAGAGAAGTTGGCTATGGGTGATGCAGCTCGCCCTTGGCTTGCTGAGATTTTTGCTGCTCAAGGATGACCAACACCATGGATTACAGCAAGGGTTCCTATCCTCCGGGCCACCCTTAATTTTGAAGCTAAAGGGTGGAAGACCTTTGTGTGTGGCTGTATTGATCCAAGTTTGAATGAGAACAATCTCCCACTTCCCCGAGAAGTTCTGGTGGCTTCTATTATGGCTGGGTACCCAATCAAAGTGCGTGCCATCATGTCAACCAATATCACATTAGCTGTCCGAAAGGTGAAAGATCTTACCCTTATCCAAAAACCGTCACAGAGTATTTCAACGAGGCCAAGGTGGACCCGAGTCCATATGATTCAAAAGTAAGGGCCAAAAAGCCTTTCTCACGGTACCACTTGCAGGGTGCTGACAACCCAAAGTTCAAGGGTAAAGCCACTACCACCGTTGGCTAGTATGACGAGCCATCGATGCTGGGTTCAGAGTCCGCTTCTGAGCCATCTACAGTTCCCATGCCTTCCACAACAGCCGATCCTTCCACCGGGATAGTAACATGCCACCACCTTCTTCCTCTATACCATCAGCCTTAGTGCCAGTGCCAGCCTCATCCACTTATCCACTCACTGCGCTGCGAGTCTCCCAGACATTAGTAAGCCTCAACAACTGGATGCAGATAGCTACTTCTATGCTGTCTCACATATCCAAAACTGTTGCAACACATTCCTCTACTCCAGCAGTGCCACAGGTCCCTCCGTCAGTGGAGGAAACATAAAGAAGATTCTGGACAACCAGAAGACTATTATGGATATACTGGTGGCTCACGAGGATGCTATTGAGGAGTTGACCAAGCTGGTGAAGAAGATGAGGAAATCCCAGGCTTCAAAGAAATTAGTGGAGAGTTTGAGAAAGGAGGTGACAAAGATAGTAGCAACGGGTGATTTGCCATTTGACCTACTGACGGAGACAAATCCATCAGTACCAGCAGTACCATCAGCAGAGGCACCAGCTGGCCAGTCTAACTAGCCAGATCTTGCTGCCCCCACTGCTGCGGAGATGCTTCAGATGCTCACCAACCATGTTGTCCCTCAACCAGGTGATGATGAGATATAGTTGGAGGAGACCGAGGGTGGTGATACTCAGTCACCCTGAGACCACATAGGGAGTTTTATCTACTCTCTACCCTCTCTTGTTTTGATTTTGCTAAGCATTGAAGACAATGCTTGTTCTTATTCAGGGGAGGTCTGTTTTGGTTTATTTTGGATGACTTTGATGACATTTGATGACACTTGTCCTGTAATAACTTTAGTACTCTTTTTCTTTTTATTTTATCTTTATTTTCTCCCTCCTTATGCATATATTCATCCCTTTTGTATATATTCTATTCCCCTCAGTCTGTATATTTATTTGCCTTAGTTTCAGTAGTTTATTTCATAGCTCTTCATTTTATTTTCTTAATAGTATAGCTTCTTAGTTACTTTATTAGTGTCTTTTTGATTTGTTAGCTTCTTTTTACGTTTAAGTGAAAAATAAGCCTTTGGTTTTCTTTATGCCACGGTTCTTTCCAAAGGTAGATTTTGTGTGAACCGGGTGGCTCTTCCCAACGATGGATGGCGTGACAACCTTCTTAATTGATCGAGTCCGTTCTTGATGTTTAGGTAGAAAGAATAGTATAAATGAATAAATAAGGGTCGAGCATGCTTCACTTGGTACCAACACATTTAACTACACTCCTATGGTTAAAAACAAGTTTTTGGAAAGAAATGGTTGTAGTTAGTGAGCTTGAGACTCTTGTGTTGACTTAGGCAATCATCAGGTGGTTTCGTTGAACCATTAGCTAGTTCAATCTTGAATGCGGTTGTTGTGGGACCTCGAATCTAGTCTCTTTAACAATTCGGTTGTGTGAGAAGTGAGGTATCTTGTTACAAGTCCAATAACCCGTGCGAATGGTCTAAAATCTTTCCCCAAATGTGTTTCTAGGCGAAATTCTAAGTTAGCTTGGCTTGAGAAGTGATTGTAGGCTCTCCTTGACCCGTTTTGTAACCTTCCTTGTCCCACCAATGATATCATCCTTAGTCAACCCTTTTGATCCTAAAGCCTCTTTTATTCGATAACCACGTTACAAGCCTTTACCCGTTTTATAGTAACCCTCTCTTCGCACCCGAGCTTTTTTTAGCACTGATGAGAAAAAAATGGAGAAATCAAGTATTTGGGGGAGAGACAAGGAGTTTAAATATGGTATCAAGGCAAATAAAGAGAAAAGAAATGAAGAAGAGGAAAGGCAAAGAAAAAGAAAGAAAGAACAAGAGAAATACACAAAAAGAAGGTGAATAATGTGAAAGGATTGAAAAGATTCAAAAGGAACAAAAGTGCAAAGCATGGAGAAAGAAAATAAGGAGAATATGAATAGCATGACAAATAAAGAGTAATGTCAAGTCTCTCTAGTTCCCCTAAGGAAAAAGAAAATGACTCAAAGAGTCGGCAAAATATGAGCCCAAAAGAGATAATGGAGTACTATAGGAAAGATGAACCAATTCCATTCCAATATTTCCCTCCTTAGTACAAAAGCCTTCATTACATGCTGAAAATGCCCTACGTGATTTCAAGCCGGGTAAACTTACATTAGTGGTGATCTATATGTGGGCAAGCATATGGTACTTAGAGCCGCGCTTGTGACATTATTTTGAGAGTAATGAGCGAACCTCTCTCGAATCATTGTATTGAGTGCTTTATTCTTGAGTGAGATGAGCTTCCGGAGAGTATAGGAGGAGGAGGAGTTTGGGATCCACAATGACCTATATGAAAGTGCAAACTTCTTTGATGAACTAAGTTAATTCTTGATGCTCAAGCGTCACATTAGAGCTATTTGTGCTTTAACATTCAAATCATAGGCTTGTTAATGATTCATGAGTGTGTGGGTAATTGTTGGTCCCAACTGGTTTGTGTTTGATTCAACTTAAGCCAGCTAAAATAGCCCTTTTCTAGTGGAGGTGGGAATTGCCTAAATTGCTTGAGGACAAGCAAAAGCTTAAGTTTGGGGGAGTTGATAAGTATGGATTTTGGCTGCTTATTTTCTCTCTTTTGCTTACGTTTTAGTGCAAAATGCTTAAAGGTATTCCCGAGAACTAATGAATGATATTTCTTGCAGGAACATTGGGAAATGAGCCAAAGAAATGAAAATCAACTAAAAAGGAGTAAAATTGGACAAGGACCAAAACAAGACAAAAATGACCAAAGTGTGGGCCGCACAATACTGTGTGCAACCGCAAACGCTGAAGAGACACTGGCATAATTCCTTCACAGAGTGCGGACCGCACAATTATTGTGCAGCCGCAGAAGACAAGATTCTGAGAGTTGAGTTTTGGAGAGCGTGAAGATGTGCAGACCACACTATTATTGTGAGGTCGTAGGATGCCAAAGTGTGACCACACTAATAAAAGTGCGGTCCGCAGAAAGAGCCAAGTTCCAACCCAAGATCAAGAGTGCGGCCGCACTCAGAAATGTGCGGTCCGCACAATCAGAGGAAGTGCGGCCACACCCTTGATTTATGCGGCCGCAGAAAGCCACGATGTCAAGACAACCTCAAAGTGTATTTTGTCAGATAATTTTAGTTGGGTATAAATAGATCTTTTTGTCATTTTTAGATTATGTTTGGTGCACCTAAGAATAGATAGCCATTTTTCTTTATTGTATTTGGTAAATTTGTACTAGTTTAACATCTAAACATTAGATTTTCTTTCCTTAATCATCTATTATGAATTTTATCTTAGTTTCTTCTTTAATTTCTTCATTTTCCATGAGTAGGTAAGCCCTTAGCTAGGGTTGTGACTCAACCCTAGTATGGGTACTTAATGGGTGATTGAATTAGGGCTTATTTATGATTGGGTTTATGATATTTAGCCTAGTTCTTTCTTTAATTTGAGAATGGATGATTGAAAACATTGATTCATGCCTAATTGACTTAGTAATGGATGGTTGAAAACATTGATTCATCCCTAATTGACTTAGTCTCTACTTGAGGAAGAGGGACTAAGTCTAGGGAAACTTGGCTAACAAACAATTAGGGTGAAATCAAGAAATTGATAGCCCAATTTAAAGGGTCGAACCTAGAGATAGTAAGACCCAACTTGAGCATTTATCACTTGTTTCGTGAAATACCCATTTGGACTTGAGAAAGCCAACTTGGGAAAAATCACTCAAACTATCGCGAGGTATAGAGTGAGTAATCGCGTGTGATTGCTATATTGTATCCCGATCAACCAAACATGCCCTAATGCTCTCGATCCGTTAGGTAACCATTTAAGCGGAAGTTACAACCCTAGATATTTTATAACCTTAAAAAAACAAAACCAAAAACATTGTCTCTTAGCTTTATTATTACAAGCATTAACATACAAACTAGAAGTAGAAAAGAAAAAACAAATATGTGAAAGTGCAATCTAGGGCATGTCATACACTTATACTAGGTATATATCTAATCCAATATCAAGCTCTCTGTCGAATCGACCCCGACTTGCATTGGGTATTTATAATTGCATCGCCTGCCTCACAATCCCAATTAGTGGTGTGAGGTTGGGCGACATCAGAGTTGTAGCCATTGCCTCCACATTTTTGGTATGAGTTTCTTGGCCCTTGTTCTACTTTACTAGTTATTCTCTCCTCTTGTTTGACTAACGTGCAAGTACATTCCACATTGGTGGTGCTACAAAAGAGAAATAATGCTATTGGGTGGACATTGGTAGATATTCGGGGGATAAGCCCCATCTTTTGCATGCATAAGACCAAGTTAAAGGATGGTGCCAAACCATTTATTGAACATCAATGGAGACTCAATGAGTCTATGCAAGAAGTTATCAAGAAGGAGATTATCAAGTGGTTGGATGACGGGTTTTTCTACCCCATCTCCGATAGTTCATGGACGTCTCAGGTTCATCGTGTCCCAACGAAGGGGGGCATGACGGTGGTCACTAATGACAATAATGAGTTGATTCCTACAAGAACAGTGACCGGATGAAGGGTGTGTATGGACTATTTCAAGCTAACAAATTTACAAGGAATAATCACTTTCCCCTTCCTTTTTTACATCAAATGCTTTATAGATTGGTCGGCCATGCTTTCTATCATTTTCTTGATGGGTATTTGGGATACAACCAAATTCTTATTTCTCCATAAGATCAAGAGAAAAAAACCTTTACATGTCCCTATGGCACTTTCTCCTTCAAGTGGATGCCATTTTGTTTGTGCAATGCACCATCGACTTTTCAAATGTGTATGATGGCTATCTTCATGAACATGGTGGAGGACTACCTTGTTTTTTTCATGGATGACTTCTCGGTGGTTGGAGATTCTTTTGATGATTGTCTTGCAAATTTGGATAAAGTGTTGGCTGAATATGAAGAAACAAATTTGGTGCTTAATTGGGAGAAATAACATTTCATGGTCGAGGAAGGCATTGTACTTGGCCAAAAAATATCAAAGAATGGAATTGAATTTGACAAGGAAAAGATTGAGGTGATTTCTAAACTTGCTCCTCCAAATTCGTTGAAGGGTGTGCGGAGTTTCTTAGGCCACGCAGGTTTTTACTGGTGCTTCATCAAATATTTCTCTAAGGTGGTGAGTCTGTTGTGAAAGCTTCTTGAAAAGTATGCTAATTTCAACTTCGATGATGACTTCATGAGAGCTTTTAAATTGTTAAAGTTTATGTTGACAACAACTTCCATCATCATCGCTCCAAATTGGAGTGTCCCTTTTGAATTATGTGTGTTGCAAGTGACGTAGCAGTTGGGGCTATTTTGGGGAAACACTTCAACAAATATTTCATCCGGTCTACTATTCTAGTAAGACCATGAATAGTGCCCAAGTTGAGAAGTTCGGCCCATACTCGATGGATGCAAAAGTCATTATCCACACAGTTCATGCGGAGCATCGTTATCTTATGAGAAAGAAGGATTCCAAAGATCGACTGATGACATGGGTGCTTTGGTTTCAATATTTTGATATTGACATCCAAGATTGATGAGGGAGTAAAAACCAAGTGGCAGACCACTTGTCTCGTTTGGAGGAGGAGGGGTGAGGTCGCATGATGGCCTTGAAATCAATGATTCCTTCCTCGATGAGAAACTCCTGGCTATTTCAATGAAAGAGGTGCCATGGTTCGTAGACATAGTAAATTTTATTGTGTGTGGAATCATTACATATGAGTTCTCTTCAAACCAAAGAAAGAATCTAAAACGGGGTTGTCAAGATTATTATTGGGATGAACCATACCTTTTCGGATTTGTACAAATGGGATAATTAGAAGATGTGTACCGGAGGAAGAGCAAGATGAAATTCTTGGGGATTTTCATTCTTCACCATATGGTGGTCATCATGGTGGCGCAAGAACGGCGGCTAACGTGCTTAGTTGCGGCTTCTATTGGTCCTCTCTTTACAAGGATGCAAGTGAGCTAGTGAATAGATGTGATGAATGTCAACAGGCCGGTGGAATCTCAAAGATGAATGACATGCCTCTCACAACCATTTTGAGATTTATATTTTTGATGTTTGGGGTATTGACTTCATGATCCCTTTTGTGAGTTCTTGTGGAAACAGATACATCGTGGTTTGATTATGTGTCCAAATGGGTTGAGGTCGGTGCTTTACCCAGCAATGAGGCGAGAAGTGTTGAGGCTTTCTTGAAGAAGATTATTTTCACAAGGTTTGGTACTCCACGTGCAGTTTCAAGCGATGGGGGGTCACATTAGCAAGCATGGTGTTACTCACAAAGTCATGACTCCTTATCACCCACAAGCTAGTGGACAAGTAGAAGTCTCTAATCGGGAGATAGACAATATCTTGTCCAAAAAGGTGAATGCTAATAGGACGGATTGGTCCAAGAAGCTTGATGATGCATTATGGGCTTATCCGACGACTTACAAAACACCTATCAGAATGTCACCATACCGTTTTTTGTTCGGAAAAAGCTTGTTATCTTCCGGTTGAACTAGAGCACAAGGCCATGCGGGCTCTAAAGAAGTTGAATCTTGATTAGGATGTAGTCGCTAACTTGAGGGTGGCACACTTGAATGAGTTGGATGAGTTCCGGTACCATGATTATGCATGTTCGTCCTTGTACAAAGAAAATATGAAATATATTCATGAAAAATACATTTGGAACAAAAATTTCAAGGTGGGTGCATTTGTTCAATTCAAGGCTGAGGATGTTTCCCGGGAAGCTAAAATCTAAATGGAGTGTTTTTTTTTTGAAATTGTGGGTGTGACTCTTTTTGGTGCATTAGACTTGAAGAACAAAAACAATGAAGTATTCCGAGTCAATGGTCACCGGGTGAAGCACTACTTGGGAAAATTTGGAGATAGCCACGTCGTGGTGGTCATTCATTTCACTTGAGGGAATTCTTCGTCATGCAACTTAGTGCGGTCGCACTTGAATTTGTGCGGTCCACAAATATTGATTTTAAGCCAACCTAGTGAAGAAGGGTTATGCGGCCGCAAGTTAAAAGTACGGACCGCAGAATTTCTATCGTGGCAGAAGAACAAAACTTTTACTATCATCAAAGAGTCCCTATCTTGAGACTCCAATGTGTGGCCACAAGTTAAATTGTACGGACCGCATAAATCTTGTTGAGGCTGCACATTAGCCAATTGTATTTCATCGGAGAGTTAGCATTTTTTGGGTTTTAGAGCTGCGGCCACAGTGAAATTGTGCGGTCCGTAATTCCTCACCTGTCGCAAGACAAATTGTGCGGAACGCGGATCTATTTCCCTGCAAGCATGATCTAATTGAACACCCTCACTGTGTAATCTGATTATCCTTTACTTATATGTCTCCTTTGTATGCTTGAACATTGAATTGCAACTAGAAATCACCTTTGCTTGATACATAAAATGGAGAGGTGCAAATCTTTCTGAGACGAGCTCATATGTCCTGTCCAGGCAAGTATCAGAAGGGAAACTCAGCCTCTATTTAGGAGCATTCAGTCATACAGTCAAGCCCGCAAGGGAGATACCAACTCAAAGATGAGTCGTCCTCATCTTATAGCACATTCGATGGATCAGAGAGTTCTAGTCAGGCTTCTGAGCCATCGACTACACCAGTCCTTGAGGCACAAGATGCACCAGTTCATGATATCCTCGATGATGGCAGAGGGGGAGATGCTACAACTGCCAGCCTTGAAAGATCAAAGAAGAAAGAGGTTTGGGAGGGCCGCTTTGTCAGCCTGGCTTCCTTCACCACCTTCCGTTTCTGGTGGCCAGCAAGGTTGCTAACTCTTGAACGACAATTCCCATTGACAGATTTAGAGAGGTACAACCCAGCCATTTTGAGTCACTTTAAGGAACGCAATGGGTGGATGTGGTTCACCTAGAGTGTAATGGATTCCAAAGAGTACCTAGTCCATGAATTTTATGCCAATGTGGCCCATAGAAAAAAGGGGACGAAGGTAACCAAAGTACATAACCTCAATGTGATCTTTGATCAGCACACGTTCAACACGTACTTGGGCTTCGAGAATGTTGAACCGAAAGGGTATTTGGAGAAGTGTGCAACGGGAGATGAGGTCCGACCTTGGTTATCGGAGATTTTGGCACCACCAGGGCCAACACCACCATGGATTGATGTCGGGGTTCCCATTTACCGGAGCATGTTGAGTTTTGAGGCAAATAGGTGGCAAACCTTTGTATGCAACATGTTGGATCCATGCCAAAATTAACCCCACCTTTCGATTCCTACGGAATTTTTGGTGGCTTCTATTATGGCCGGGTACTCAATCAATGCGGGTGCTGTGATGTCAGCCAACATCTAGTGATCGCTCGACAAGATGAGTCGTCCTACCTGTATCCCAAACATATTATTCTTCAACTGATGTGTAAAAGGATAAAATGGGAAGTCCAAAGTAGATAGTAATTAAACGCATAGAACTGAGATCTTATTGGAGTCGTATACATAGTCAGCTTCTCCTTTGATAGGATTTATAATTTTCCAAGGGTTCCACAAGCTTTGGGACTCTTGTCTTTGACTAAATTATCCGCATCTTCTTGAGCAACAACCCTTATCACATGTAACAGCCTTCTTCCATCAAATTCGCACCTGGGTAACTTTGAGATAAAGTTATTGTCTAGTACAGACGTACAATCATCAACCTGAGGAGCTGGTCCTTTATCCCGAGGATCTGCTTCTTAGAACAATTAAGCAGCTACGTTGAGGACCTGGTTCTTTGAATTATTGCATTTAAACACATCTTGTTAATCATCAAAACCTTAATACTTAAGAAATTTCCCCTTTTGACGATGACAAACTTTGTACACACTAGAACCATGCAATCTCAACAAAGAACCAGATAATCACAACAAGTACTATTGACAGACATGTATATTCACAACCCATAACCTCCCAACCTTATTTCCCCCCTTTTTTGTATCATCGAAAGAAAACAAAAAGATGTTAGACATATGAAGCACATATAAAGATTCAAGGCCAAACAGGCTACAACATAAGCTTAAGAAATATCAAGGAAAATAGACTAGGTTGAAGATCCAATATTGTACAGAGCAGTAAAGTAATACATGTCACGACCCGGAATTCCTACCCTTGGGACCGTGATAGCGCCTAACATTTCACTTGCTAGACAAGCCAATGTTAGAATAGTTTAAGAACCATTTTTAACAAATGAAATTAACTGAATCCAAATTAAATGGAAATAAATATAATAGAACTAAAATAAAGTGCAAAAAGTCATAACAATCGAATATCTAAATACAACCCAGAACTGGTGTCACAAGTGCACAAGCGATTATAATAATACATATAATTGTCTGAATGAAAGTAAAACTGTTTGAAAAGAAGTGAACAACTAGGATAAAATAGAAGGGGACTTCAGGATTGTGGACGTCGATCAGTTGTATCTCAAGTCTCCGTCAAATGTACGATCCGAGCTATCTACTAACCGCCACTAAGACCAACTCAAAATTCTTCACAAGAATTGCAGAGTGTAGTATGTGTACAACTGACCACATGTAGTCTGTAAGTGTCGAACCTAACCTCGACGAAGTAGTGATGAGGCTAAGGCGGGTCACTTACAATAACATGTACGTAGTATAATAACAATGACAGGAAATGAAATACAAAAAAGTAAAGCATTTAACTCATGACCATAACCTCAGTCATCGAAAACCAGTAAAACAAGAAATACAAATCCTCCGAAACTACTACGAAAACACCGAAGCCAACACAATACAACAAGGAATACCAAAATGCATAAACCGTTGCGGCACGATATGTAATCCCAACATACAAACGTAATCCTACCTTATTCCTCCATGTAGATATCAATAAATGCAATTAAATTATATGTTGCAGCGAGCAACCCGATCCCACCATGTTATGAAAATCAATATCATAATCCTCCATTATTTAACCATATCAATCCTCCCTTATTTCATCTATTGCGACGTGCAACCCGATCCCACCATGTATATATCAATATCAATCTTTCCTTATTCCACCTTGCGGCGTGATACCTATCCATAAACACAACTATAAATGAAATTAACTCAACAACTCAAATCATAAGAATCTCTACGATTAACGAATATGAAAGCTGAACCAGAATGGAAATCTCGTCCCAAAATAAATTTTTTATATAATTCATACTAAGAACTAATACAAGTCAAATAAATGACAACTAAAGGGTAAAAGTAAGTCAGTTAAGGCAAGTAGCAGTTAATCATGGAAGTATGGGAGAATCTAACATTTTAATACAAGAATAATAAATGACAAGTAGAAAATTAAGGCATGGGAAGTAATTAAGTCATGTAACAATTAAGTCATGGAATAAAATAATTAATGAAATATAGAAAATCATGGAAACAAGTATTTTGATGGCGTATATACACTCGTCACCTTGCATATACGTCGCTACACATAAATTTCACATAGCATATAGCTCAAGGGTTCCTAATTCCCTCAAATCAAGGTTAAACCCAACGCTTACCTCGCTCCACAAGAAATTCAAAGATCTGTCGGAGCCTTTCCTCTAAAATACGCTTCTGAATCAACCAAATCTAACCAAAATCGACTCAATAACATCATATAATGCTAGGGAAATCAAGTACAATACATAAAGTTAAGATCTTTACATCTTTCCCAAAATCTCAACAAAAGTTAACCCCGTGCTCATTTGGTCAAAGCTCGAGATTCAGACCAAAACCCATTTACCCACTCACCCCTGAGCCCGATTATTTAATTAGTTTTGAAAACCGGCCCCAATTTGAGGTCTAAATATGAAATTTCCCAAAACCCCCCAATTCTTCAGCAATCCCAAATTTTCTACCATGAAAGAACAAATATTAAGGCTAAAAATTAATGGACGATGATGGAAATGGAAGAAAATAAGTTAAAGTATACTAACCTATGAAAGGGTGATGGCAATTCTCCTCCAAATCGCCTCTAGGCTGAGCTCTAATGACAAGATGGAGAAAAATAGGTGAAATCCTGATCTTTAGGAGTTCAAATGACTGGGCGTAGGTGTTCATCGCGTTCGTGAGACACCTGACGCGTTTGCGAAGAGCACTACCCTGATGACCATCGGGATCGCGACATGCTCTACGTGTTCGCATAGGCTTAGGCCACCTATCCATCGTGTTCACTAGCTTGGGCTAGTGTTGCACAAAGTAATGGTTCCACACCCCAGTTACCCTTCCTAACCCTACGCGTTCGCGAAGGGAAGACACCCCCACTGCTCCGCGTTTGCGACCATTTCTTAGCGTTTGCGAAGGAAAATTCCTCCCTAGTCCCATTTTACTCTTTGAAATCACGGGAATCTGTTCGCGATCGCGAAGAAGCATGCACAAGAAACAAACAGAAGGAAAATAAGCATTTCCTTTTGTTCAAAAACATCCGCAACCTATCCGAAACTCATCCGAGCGCTTGGAGCTCTAAAGAAAGCATGCACACAAGTCCAAAAGTATCATACCAACTCGCTCGCACAATCAAAACACCAAAATAATACCTAGAAGTACGAATCGTACACAAAAAAAATGAAATTTTCAAAGAAACTTAAGACGTTTCAATTTCTCAACCGAACGTCCGAATCACGTCAAATCAACTCCGATCTGCACCAAATTTTGTAGACAAGTCATAAATATTATAATGAACCTATATTATGTTCCGGAAAAAAATACGATCCTAGTAGCAACAAAGTCAAACTACTGCCAAACTTATGAATTCTTTAAACCTTTAAACTACTAGTTTTCAACAAATTACGATAAATCAAGTTAGGACCCACCGAATTCAATCCCAGGCATATGCCCGAGTCGCAAATCACGATACGGACCCACCGGGACCATCAAAACACTGATATGGGTCCGTCTACACAAAATTTTGATGGTAGTCATCTTTAATGTGTTTTAAGGCATGATTTCACATTTTCATCAATTTTCTTATAAAAACCTTTTGGAAAACAAACACGAAATTATGCACGCAAATCGAGAAAGGCTACACGAAGCTATTTAAAGTTTCGGAAGATAGAAATGAAGGGTAAAACCTATAAATGACCTATCGGGTCATCACAACACAAGACATGTATTAGTGCCAAAATAAGCCAGGGCCTCGTCTTAAACCGTTAAATTAATGTGTTGGGCATGAGCTTCCCTACATCTTTTGTGCTCTTCCTTAAGTTCCCTGCTTTCCTTTCTCAGCTCATCATTGTCTTCAGGAAGCATGGTATTCTTTTCAATAGCCAACTCCAACCTCGTACTGAGCTCTGCAGCCCTGCTGCTCTCAGGTAGAATAGAAAATCATATGGGTCCTCTATCCTTGATCTTCTCATAGACACACTGCTTGAGGGTAAAAATATCCAAAACATCACTGTGATTTCCATACTTAGCTCAGACAAGGCAATGTTGAGCTTGTCAAATAACCTAGTCAACATGAAACCACAAGGCATTACATGTTTAGGCTTGGAAGTGTCTGCAGATCTTGCCATATGCTGAATCATCAGACTAGGGAGATTGATAGGTATACCAGTGTAAAGAAGTTCCATCACAACCATGTCTAACATGGTAGCTTCATTCCTTCTCTCAGACCTCTGAAAAATACATGAATTGAAAAAATGAAAAAATAGCTTGTGGAAGGGAGTCATATCGGCCTTGTACACCTTCTAGGGAGCTTCCAGTTCAAACTTTTGAGAAAACTTTATGGTGACCACCTTCTTAACTAATTGTCCAATCCCAAAGAAGAGATATTTGGAAGCATCCCTAGCTCCTTAGTATCAAACTCCACTTCAAACCCCCTACATTACTTTTGACTACCTTCCCATCAAATTTGAAATTTGCATTGAGCTCCACCATAGTAGGAACACATACAAGAGGGAAAGCTTTGACAAACATGTGCTTCCATACCTGTAGCTCAAGCTTTTCCACCAGTTGAGCCATTCCCTTCTCATCAGTTTTTGCAAGAATCTTCCTATTAAGAACTCTTCTATTCTTGAACTCTGTGAGTTTATCAACTACAACTGGAATATTCTTTCTTTTCTTTCCTCTACAGGACCTTGCAGAAGGGGTAGCAAATTTTGTTACTTTGGAAGCCTTTATTTTTGGTGTAGGGGACATAGATGGCAAAGCAGACTCAAACTCATCTTCTCCATCCAGCTCAACCACAGGTTCCACAATTGAAACCTTCTTCCTTGTCTTCTTGGCAGTTCTAGACTCCTTAATGACTTGTTCATAAACAACCTTTCCTTTACTCCTTGTTAGAGGAGTCTTGGGAGGAGGGTCCACTCCATTCCTTGTTGGGACTGAAAAATTTGTTGCTTTCAAAGGAGTCTTCCTGGGTTTCTTCCATTCCTCAGACAATGGCAAGTCATCTTCGTCACTGCTAACCTCTTCATCTCCAGTAAAAGGAGTTAACAAAGGCCCATATTCTTGAGTCCTTTTCTCTTTGCCAGTTTCTTCTGAAGGGGCTATGGCAGTGTTCCCAATTGTCATAGAGTCTTCAGATTCCTCACTCAAGTTCTCATTCTCTTCATCCCTTTCTTCACCCACCCCTTCGCTCTCACTTAATTTTTCTTGATCCTCACCCTCACTCTCAGAATTATCCTCTTCTTCACCATGACTTTTTTATTCTACAGAATTATTTACTTGTTCACCTATTTTATCGTCCGTATCACTCTCATTTTGAGCTCCAGATTCACCCTCATTCTCACTCTTTTCTTCTTCATTATCTATGTCTTGAGTAATATGCTCACATGACTATCCACAACTTCTTATTCTATTTCACCCCTGTCATCATCTTCATCCTCTGTCCAACTAAATGGAAGACCATCGGATGCCTTCTTTTTTACTGGTTCTTACTTCTTTCCTCCTCAACCACATACACCACAATAGTAGTATCTACCTCTTTTCCCAAATCCAAGCACACCTCAAACATGAGAGTGCATCAATTGCACAACTCAGGACCACACATGAACTCGTACCAGGTTTAGATAGAGGAACCATACATGGCAACCAATTGGAAACTCTAAAGTCTATAATACCTCATAGGGAAACGATTGCATAAACATATAGGAACTTGTTTTTAGAAGCTAGGGGAACAAGATTGATCAAACAAGAGGGCTTGAACATGCCAACTAAGTGGACCAGCAAGAATCAAATTTAACATAGCAAGTTGTCATAGAAAACTAACACCATATTGAGCAATCATTCCACAAAGGAAAGGGTATAGCATATTGGACACAGTCACACATTCGGAGGACTTAAGAAGCAGAACTATTGGGTTAAAAGGGTAAACACACACACACACACACGCACACATGTTAAGTTTCCAGAAATCAGGTTTAGCAAAAGGTATTAGCGAACATTAGTCAAAAGAAGACTTTAGACAAGTAAGCCTTAATCATAGTAGTTATAGCCATAGGAATAGCAATTTCATGAAGATTTGTAACATGACAACCTAACATGATCACAAACAGTACAACAACACCCTGGTAGCATGGTTTACAACAGGCCACAACAGTTCCAAAATCCAGGGAACTCATGAAAATATATCAACTTAAGAGGAATAGGACAGGCAACATAATAACTCATACCAGTTACCCAATCATAAAAGAAAAACCTAACATAGAAATTTTCCCTAGAAGCAATGCTAAAGACATAAGATTAACAAATAAAACATACATTAGAACTTAAATGGAATAGACACATATCTTAGCTAATCAACGCAACCTCAGAAACTTAACAGGTTGGGCAAGAATAGCTCAACAAGGTCTAAAACACATGCATTGATTTACCACCGAGATACAGGACAAGGCAGGGTACACACATTAGTTTACAAGTAGTACTTAAGAAAATCATAATCCATTCACATAATGAGAGCATATTACATATGTTGAAGCCTACTGAGTTCAACTACTAGAGAACATGAACTGCAGAGCATTGTTAAGATAATAGAATTGCAGTAAAGCATACACTAACACATTACCAGGGATAGCAAGGAAATCTGAAGCATGCTTAATTACAAAAGTTCAAAAAATATTGGCACACATAACACACATGTCATAGACAAACAGAAAGGGCGGTAATTAAATTTGCAAGAGTGAAGGACACTAACCAGTAGCAAAGTTAAATGAGAAAAAAAGTGAGGAACTTAGAATATCAGTAGTGATTCAGAAACAACAATTGATAGAAGACAATGGAACCCCAAATCCCCAATGCTTCAGAGTTCACAAGAGCCACGGGAAGGGCTCAGAGCAGTGCTTGCTCCGGAGGAGGTCATTCAACATTATTATGACCTTGGATTTCAGCCGGCCAAGAATTCAACAGTTTCAAAAAATATTCGAGTGTAACAGAGTAAGGAAAGAGTGAAAGAAGAGAATAGTGAGAGTAATAGCAATTGGTTTTTTTAGGGGGGTTAGGAGAAGGGTTTATATAGTGGTAAAATTAAATGAACAAACAAAGAAACGTTATGTATCAAACAAAAATAAGGAAAGAGAAGCATGAAAAATTCAATTCAGAATCAATTTACGAGAAAAATCGGGTAAACCCTAGTTCAAAAGGAAAACACAAATAGCCAAAGAATCTCACTGAATTGAACCTATATATCTTGGTAGCGAGTGTATCCGGTTAAGAATATGAAGATAGTGAGAATTGGAGTTGGACGAACACCCACTGACTTAGCTTCCATAAGTAATCGAGTACCAAATACCATAACATTGAGGAAATGGTAGGAACCATCGTGTGTGTAAAAGGAAAGGGAATATTGAAGATTTTCCATGTGATATCGGATTAAGGGTTGGGGTTTGAATGGAGGCGACTAGGGTTTTAGTGTGAGAGTGGAGAGATGAGAGAATGAAGAGGCGGCTCGGCGGGGAGATTAGTCTCTAGGTTTGGGGCGAGGGTTATAAAGAGAAGGGGTTGGTGTATTACGGGTCGTTGGTCATTTAAGATCAACGACTAATATCGAATAGGAAACGGAGGGTTAAATATAACGGGTCGCAATCGGATTTTCAAAGGGGTCATTTGGTTGGGTTGCTGAAAGGTAAAATGGAATGGGCTAAAAATCTTGGGCCTGCTTTGGTCCGATAATTAGCCCTGCATTGGGCTATAAATTAAATATAGGAAATTTGTTAAAAAGTAATTTATATGTAATAAAAATACTACTTGTGCAGTAAAATAATTAAAATAATAGCTTACCATTAAAAATATATTAAAAAAATGCTATTTTGGCACAAATAATGTACTAAAAATGTAATTATGCATGTATATAGGCTATTATTGTAAAATTAAGTAAATAGCTCAAAAATATAAATATAGTTACATAAATAAAGTAAAATATCCTGAAATATATACGTTAATGCAAATATTAACTTTGGGTAATTAAATCATCACAAAATAATTTAAGGGGTGATTAATAAATACACAAGTAATTTAAATGGAAGAATATTAATTATAAAGCTCTAAATATTATGGAAAATTATAAAAATAATTGTATAAATCTTGTAAATTAAATAATGATGCAAAGATGATATTTGGGTATAAACAACTGCCCCTCTTTGCCCGGGAATGATAAAAGAGTTGTCGGGTAAAGAAAATGATGACCAATTTTGTCCGAATGATGTATTTTGAAAACAAATGGGGGTCGAACCCTGGTTCTTGAGTTTCCTACATATCCCAATGTTACGGGAATCCGTCCGCTGTAGTTCTGGATTCAACAACGAACAAAATCGATGGAGTTGTTATAAGGGTGGTCGTATATTTCAGAAAGGTTCCTTTGGGTAGAATAATGTCGTAGATAATGAATATTTTAGGTGGGGTCTTGAATGCGAATATGGATGTTAGGAGTGTATCACAAGGCATATATTTGAACAGTTATAGAGTAAATCAAGTCAACTACTGGTCGTCGGTTATATTTGAGGTTGTCAAAGTATGTGAACATTGTGAATGGAAACCGAAGCGACGATTGCTCCTGTGTGCAGAATGGTTACTTCACGAGTGACCTGCAAAACTTAAAACACGGTGCATGCAAATATATATAGGTTAAAATTTAAACATGATTCAAATGCACTTTGGACCATGTAAGTTGTCTTTGGATGATGAGGATGATGTCCTTAGACCATGACGTTCTGGGCCATGAAAAGTATGGTAAGAGGCCATAAGGATGGTGCCTCTAGACTATGACGTCTTTGAATAATGATATGAATTTTTGAGAGATCCTCAGGCCATGGCATGGTGTCTTCAGGCTATGAGAAAGGCACCTTTGGACTATGACGCCATCAGACAATGTGGCGATGTTTCAGCCCATGAAATGCAAGTATGTGGAAATATCGATTGTTTGAAATAGAAAATAAGTGATGCTTAGTCGTATGCGAGGATGAGACAAGACAAGGCTTAGTCTTATACAGTGTGGCAGAGACAGTGTTTAACCTCATGCAAAGGAAGGTCATGCTTAGTCTCGTGCAAGGAAATGAGACAATGTTTAGTTTCTTGCAAGGAAAGGCAATGCTTAGGTTATGCAATAATGGAGGTAATGCTTAGACTAATACAAGGAATGGAGACAGTGTTTAGTATAATGCAAAGGAAGGAAGTGCTTAGCTTTACGAAATGTGGAGGAAATGCTTAGCCTTATGCAAGGAATGGAGATAGTGATTGGTCTCATGCAAGGAAATGAGACAGTGCTTAGTCTCTGGCAAGGAAAGGCAATGCTTAGCCTTATGCAATAATGGAGGCAATGCTTAGCCTCATGCAAGGAATGGAGACATTGATTAGTCTAATGCAAGGAAAGGAGATAGTGATTAGTATTTTGCAAGGAAAGACAATGCTTAGCTTTATGCAATAATGGAGGAAATGCTTAGCCTCATGTAAGGAATGGAGACAGTGCTTAGTCTCATGCAAGAAAAGGAGATAGTATTTAGTCTCTGGCAAGGAAAGATAATGCTTAGCCTTATACAGTAATGGAGGCAATGCTTAGCCTCAAGCGAGGAAAGGTAATGATTGGCCTTATGCAATGATGAAGGCAGCACTTAGCCCTATGCGAGGAAAAGTATTGACTAAGTGCGAGAGGATAAAACATTTCTTAGTTTGATGTATTTGTGTTTGGAAATTCTTGTTATTGTGAAGATGGTGATCCTGTTGTGTATATATATTTGTGGACGACACTATTATGTTCATTGTGCCTGATCCACAAAAAAATTGTGAGTTTGACGACACAATTATGTTCATTGTTAATTACCTTTTTGTAAGATGCGGCTTCAACCCATTTTTTGAAGTAGTCTATGGCCACCTGAATGAACCTATATCCATTTGAAGCAGCGGGTTCGATTGGTCTGATGACATCCATACCCCAAGCAGAGAAAGGCCAGGGTGAACTTATTGCATTAAGTTCATTGGGTTGTACTCGTATCATGTCAACATGTATCTGGCATTGGTGACACTTTTGAACGTACTTGATACAGTATGTTTCCTTAGTCATCAAGAAATACCAAGATCTTAATATCTTATTGGCCAAAAGGAAACCATTCATGTGGGTTTGCAGGTTCCGACATGTATTTCCTCGAGCAATCTGGATGCCTCATTGGCATCGACATACTGCAGTAATCCTAGGCCAGGAGTCCTTCAATAAGAATTCCTCCACATTGAAAGAAATGGTTGGCTAATCTTCGAAGTGTGCACTTCTTAGTGTGGGTAGCGGTCTCTGGGTATTCTTCTTTTTCCAAGTACTTCTTGATGTCGTGGAACCATGAGTTTTTGTCAATCTCCTCTTCAACATGAGCACAATAAGCTGGCTATTTATGAATTCCTATTGGGATATGATCGGTGAAATTCTTATATGGGTGTTGTATTACGGAAGACAAAGTGGATAATGCGTCTGCATACTCATTCTAAATCCTTGGAACATGTTTGAACTCTATCTTCGTGAACCTCTTTATCAGCTCTTGTACGCAGTACAAATATGGAAATATTTTGGTGTTCTTCGTAGCCCATTCCCCTAGAACCTGGTGCACCAAAAGATCTGAGTCTCTCATTACCAGCAGCTCTTGAATGTTCATGTCAATAGCCAATCGGAGTCCCGGGATGCAGGCCTCATACTCCGCCATATTGTTGGTGCATGGAAACCTGAGTTTTGCGTATACTGGAAAGTGTTGATCGGTTTCTGATACTAAGACAACTCTGATGCTTACACTTTTAAAGTTTACTGCTTCAACGAAGAACATCCTCCAACCATCATATGCCTCAATGATATCTTCTCCTACGAACGACACCTCCTCGTCAAGAAAATACGTTTTCAATGGTTTGTATTCTCTATCTACAATTTTTCTGCCAAATGATCTGCCAATGCTTTCCCTTTGACTGCCTTCTGAGTTAGGTAGTCGATGTCGAACTCAATCAACAATTTTTTTGACTTTACTAACTTATTGAAAGATTTATTTTAGCGGATCCATCCTTGATATGAGATATGTAGTGTCTACACATAAATAATGTCTCAACTTCTGGACTATCCATGTCAAAGAACATAAGGTGCGTTCTAATAAAGAGTACCGGGCCTCATAAGGTGTGAACTTCTTGCTCAGATAATATATCGTCTGCTCCTTTCTTCCTGCTTCATCATGTTTTCCCAAAATGCAACCGAAAGCCCCATCTAACACGGACAAATAAAGCAGTAGAGGTCTCCCCTCTTTTGGTGGGACCAGAACGTGCGGTTTTGATAAATACTCCTTGATTTTGTTGAAAGCCTTCTACCATTGTCCAACTTGTTGCAACATCTTTCCTTAGCACTATGAAGATTGTCTCACATATCATAGTGGATTGTGCTATGAAGCGGTTGATGTAATTGAGGCACCCTAAAAAACTCACCACCTCTTTCTTATCCTTTGGAGGCAGCAAGTCCTAGATAGCCTTGATTTTTGATGGGTCTAACTCAATACCTCGACGACTGACGATGGATCCTAACAACTTTCCACTAGAGACTTCGAGGCACATTTTGCGGGATTCAATTTCAAATTGTATTTTCGAACCCGATCGAAGAATTTCTTCATATTTTCTATGTGATCCAAACTCGTTTTTGATTTGATGATAACGTCATCCACGTACACCTCTGTTTTCGTATGTATCATGTAGTGGGAAATAGTTTTCATGGCTCTCAGATAGGTTGCTCTAGCATTCTTTAAACCAAACGACATCATTTTGTAACAATATATTCCCCATGGTGTGATGAAGGCTGTCTTTTTGGTATTCTCTTCATCCATCCAGATCTGTTGGTATCCTGCAAAGCAATCCACAAAGGATTGAAGCTCATGCTTGGCAAAATTGTCAATCAGTATGTGTAAGTTGGGCAACGGGAAATCATATTTGGGACTTTCCCTGTTCAGGTCTCGATAATCAACACATACTCTAACTTTCCCATCTTTCGCCGGAACTGGCAGAATCCAACAAAGTCGGGTACTCGGCCACTTGGAGTACCATTTCTTTAATTTGCTATGTGACCTCCTATTTTATCTTTAAACTCATATCTGGCTTGAACTTTCTGAGATTCTGCTTTACTGGTAGACACGTAGGATTGGTGGTTAGTTTGTGAGCTACTACAGATGTTCTTAAACCAGTCATACCATCGTAGGACCTCGCAAAGATTTCTTCATATTCTTTTAGGAATCTGATGTACTCTCCCTTCTCTGACGGTGATAGATGAATGCTTAAACGTGTTTCCTTGACTGTCTCGGAATCCCCTAAGTTAATGGACTCATTTTCCTCCAAATTAGACTTCAGTTTGTTTTCAAAGTTCTCTACTTCTCTGACGATTTCCTTAGGTATTATATCATCTTCCAAATCCTCTAAATCATTGTCCTTATGTTGCATTGTCTCATTACAATTCACAGTCGTAGGTTCATCAGGATATGTAATAGTTATTCTGAAAAGAAATGTAGAAAGATAATAATAAATATAAAAAGAAATAATGCATTAATAAAACTTTTAAAACGTCAAGAAGTGCGGTTCAATGGCTTGAGTAATTATTTCAAATCTAAATACTGAAAAATATCTCAAATGCTCAAACTATTTTAAAATAATTCATGTTAATTTGCCAGGCTACCAAGGAACTCGACGGGCCCGGGATGGTGTAGCGGTCCAGTTCTTGAGAACAACTCATTCCTCCATGATCTGAAGGGTAAGCTCTTCCTCATCCTCCTCCTCGACAATTGCACTGCAGTCCATATATTCTTCATCTAGAAATAGCTTCCTCATGCCAGCCAATACATCATCTTCCTCAGATCCCCGTATCATGTCAGCTTGATGGAATGTCTTGTTGAGAGGTGGCACCAATTGTTCAAGTGGATAATAGGGAGCTCTCCATGGTTGTGACCTATCATGGTATTCTTTCCATGTGTATTCATATTCGATTCCGAATGTCGTACCATTGTACTATGGTTGTACGGGGTTGGTGATCCCTTGAAGATTTTTGACGAGACCCTTGCCAAGTTCGTACCCCGTCCCTATCAGTATACTTTCTATCTTGTTTCTCCACCATCGATCCTTTTCAATTGCTTTTACTCGTTCAATGCAATGGTATGTTTCTCCACCCATCTTCTTTCTGTTTTTGATTACTGGAACAGTCTGAATTGTTTAGATGGGATTACTTCCATCTCCTTGGATGATCACCTCCTGATGGTTCCACTCAAACTTCACAACCTGATGCAGAGTTGAAGCCACCACCACGGCGGCATGTATCCATGGTCCCAACAATAGGTTGTATTTAGCAGATAAATCTAGCACTTAAAAGTCGACATCAAATCAAGTCGGGCCCATCTGTGGACTGAGGTTGATTTATCTAATGGTGGATCTCTAAGATCCATCAAATGCCTTCATGTTCATGCTTCACATTCATATCTCGTGCATGCCTTTACCTAGTCTCTTTAGAGTGGTCAATGGACATATATATTGAGACTTGAACCCCCATCTATCAAATCCCCGACGATGAACTTATCTTTAAATTGCACCATAATGTGAAACGCCCTTTTGTGACTCAGTCCTTCTGGTGCTAATTCATCTTCCTGGAAGTTGATATTGTGGCTTTCCAATACGTTTCCGACCATGTTAGCCATCTTTCCACTAGTGATGGTGTTGTTGTTTATGGGTCGGTACTATGGTGGGTTAAGGTTCTAGGGAGGTGCGAGATACTGGTGTGATGTGGGAGAATTTGGTGGTGGGTTGAGGTTTTGTGTATTTTGCGGTGGTGTTTGGTTTTGGGTAGTCGGACTTTGCTGATTAATTTCGGGGACGTTGAGTGTGAGGGAGAGTTTCTTCCAAATTTCGGACCAGCTCAAGCTCGCTTTGTAGTTCCAGGATTTTCTGCTCCCTAAGTAAGACTAACTCATTATGTGCCGGAGTACTTTGGCCATCTGAAGTGTCAGCGTCTTCTGCTATAGTAGCATTGTCTTTCTTGATACCACTTAAATCATCCATTTTCCCTTTTCTTTTTCCTCTGGGGTCGCTTGGTGGAGGAGGATGTGGAGGACCTCTGGCTCTTGTATGGTATGCTGATGATGCCAGTATGCACGAACCGACCTTTGGGAATAGGAATAATAAAAACTAAAAAGAAAAAAAAGGTAATCAAGTTAGTAAGGTGAAATAAAAGAGTGTTTGCGATATTTAAACATGTTTCACAAAGTCATGCAATAACTCGTGTCCTAATTTGGGGGACTCATTGTGCCTGAGGTAGGCCTAAGAAACACACAAACATAGAGAAAACTTATGTCAACATTTGCGTCATTTCATTAATGTGAAAAATGAGTCAAACCTTTACTAAATTGATAATAATAATAAAGTTACTAATGAAATTTAGCCTTATTACAATAGAAATCTAAAGCTAAGCTAGAAAGCAGTAAAGGACATTATTTCCCAGTCTACATGGTCCCTAGAGGACCTTTTCTATGCTTGGCTCTTTTGAACCCATCAATCGGGTTCACTAGATCGCGCATATCCAACAATAAGTAAGTTTTTGCTAGACATTCTCCTTCACTTCCATCCATGCCTTGGCAATCTGAGAGTCTCTTTCTCATATTCCCCTCAAGCTTCATCAATCCTTGTTCCAATTATTCCAATCTTTTTGTTGACTTAGTGCCAATCTCCTTCCATTCCTTTATCGCCTCCGTGCTCACTTTGTGATGTTCCATATATTTAGCTTCGGACTTGAACACCCTTTTGCGTATCCTCTTATACTTCACATGTGCTTAAGCCACGTTATCTATGATCTTATCCCTTTGATTGACTCCTGGCTTGACGTTCCCTGCTACGTCGTCCTCCAACCATGATAGATAGTAGTACATGTGACCGGCGTGATACTTGTCTGTCTGAATGGTTTCTCTCTCCACAATGATCTTCTGGTTCCATATATGTTGTTCCTCGAACTTAAACGAAATGACGTCTCCTTTGAGGTCTATCTTGTACTGGACCATGTTGGAAACTCGATGTATGACATGTTTTCTCCCCACTTGCCTCGTTACCCTTATGGGAGCATAAGGATAGATGCTTCATAACCCGATCAGTACCAGAAGAGTAGTTCCCCTAGACCTAATGATGAACTCACTTCAAGGAAACCATTTAAACATCCAATGTACCTGCTCGTCTGTCAGATTGCTGAAGAAACATACCTAACTTACAACATTTTCGGGTTGTGCAAACCTGTCGGAGATAAACGTCATTTTCTTTGGGTGTTGGTTAACTATGTAGTCATTCAACAGCCTTTGCAGAAGCTCTTGACGATACTTTCCCCACTGAAAGTGTTCTAGTGGCCAGACTTGTAGTTATAGATTACAACCCTCAAAGTGTCCAAATCCCTACTTGCACCAATCTAGAGTGTGGTACATCTCAGCTAAGATCATAGGTGTGAGGGTATAAGTTTTTCCCTCGATGCCCTCCATCAAGATCCTGGCGACCATGGCAAAGCAAGTATGAATCCTTCCTCCCTTTAATGGAAATATAAACAACCCCAAGAAGCAGACGACGAGCACATAAACCTGGCGGTGCGTCCAACCCAAGGAAGTAATGGCTAGTTCATTATGATGAAAACAATGCCTTGCTATGACCATAACGCTCGTAAAGGAATTCAAAAGGGATGTATGATTTCTTTAGAAAGATCAGCACATCATTCTTCTTAAAACCCAACATTTTCAGAAAACCGCAGGGAGTTGTGATTCTATGGTACCAATAATCCCAGACTATCCCATGGAAACTTGGTGAAGCCTCCTATTTCTTCTTGGAGAGGATTCATCTCTATATTTCAAATTTTCTCATCCCAGAACATGGTAGCCACCTCGATCATTTCTATATTTGGTTGAATGTTTAGAAAGGATGGTAGGTCACCAAGCACTCTTCTCACATAATTTTTGTCGCAAGAGCGCGAGGTCTTTACACCAGTCAAGTAACAAAGGTGGGATATTTTGAACCATGCCGAACCTGGGGATTTCATGCTTCATTTTCGGCAAACAAACAGAAGTTAGCCCTTTTCCCCATCAATATTTGACTACTTATGCAATAATGATCACACGTTCACACATTTTCTCCAAGTAATGCACATAATATGACAGTGTCAAATGGGATTGTGGAAATCCCATCGTACTTTGGACAAGGTTCATCTTAGCGGGTTGTTACGTTAATAACGCTCCGACCTGTACTAAGTTTAGCATGATGCATGTACGTTCTACTTTGAGTGGGGTTTCTAGAATAGTCTAAACTGGTACTCCCAAGTGGACAACTTCAGAGGGAAAGGCACGAAACCATCGATTGCACCGTTGATCGACTAGTCTATCGCAAATAAGCCTTTCCGATATAAAAGGGGTAATTTCCAGGAAAGCGTGGACACTCATCAAGCACCGCTATGTTGATAATTGGAATGAGTGGAGTATGATGTGGAGCATGTTTTATGGAGAAATAATAACACATTGCCAAGTATTTGCATGATAAAATACGTAAAAACAGTTAATAAATAGCAAAAGTAAACACGAAAATAAGAGAGGAGAAAGACAAAGAAAGAAGTCAGTTTAGTTCGTGAAAAAATGTGCGAAAACGTAATGAAGCAGGTGAAGGAGCAGGGATGATATAGCGGTCAAGATGTAAATAAATAGAGAGCGGTCATACAAACAAAGGAGAATAGGGGAAAAAATGTCATAGGAAATTTAAACAAATAAAGGTGAATGGGGGAAGAGATGTGCATTGCAAATTTTTTTTTTAACAAATAAAGGTGAATGGAGGAAGGGATGTGCATGTCATTGAAAATTTTATCAAATAGAGGTAAATAGGGGAAGATATGTGCATGTCATAGAAAATGTAACGACCCGACCGCTTGTTTTGAGTTCTAGCGCGTCGTTCAGTGGTTTGAAGTCGTGAGCATCTTCGTTTCAGGTATTATGACCGTGAGCGTTGTCGGAATTGAATTCCAGGAAGTTTAGAATTGATTTGGAAAGGAAATTCTCATTTCAGAAGCCTTGAGTTGGAGAAATCAACTAAGATTGGAATTTTTAATAAACAGTCTCCGGATCAGGATTTGAAGGTTCCAGTAGGTTCGTATGATGATTTCGGACTTGGGTGTATGTCCGGATCGTGTTTTGGATAACCCGGAAGCGTTTCGGCGTATATTGTGGAAGTTAGCATTTTAGAAGGATTTCATGAATTTGGGCTTGAAATGCATATCAGTGGGGTTGATGTCTGTTTGGGATTCCGAGTCTGGGAATAGCTTCGTATGGTTATTCTAAAATTGGGAGCACGATCGGAAGTGAATTTGGATGTCCGTAGGTCATTTTGGAGTCATTTGGCTAAAGATAGAAATTTGAAGGCTTTTGGGAAATCCGACCGGAAGTGGAAGTTTTGATATCGAGTTCGGAATACGATTCGGGAAGTTGGAGCAGGTCCGTAATGTTGAATATGACTTGTATGCAAAAATTGAGGTCAATCGGGCGTGATTTGATAGGTTTCGGCATCAGATGTAGAAGTTTGAAATTCTAAGTTTTTAAAGAATTGGATTTGAGTGCGATTCGTGATTTCGGTGTTGTTTGATGTGATTTTAAGGCTCGAGCAAGTCCGTGTTATGTCTTGGGATAGGTTGGTATGATTGGATGGGGTCCCGGGGGCCTCGAGTGGATTCCGGGTGGTTGTCGGATCAAGAATTTAAGTTTGAAGAAGTGAAGATTGTTGTCATCTGGTGTGATCTGCACCTGCGAGGATTTGGCCGCAGGTGCGTCTTGGGTTTCCGCAGGTGCGAGATTGGGTCTGGAGCTGAGGGATCGTAGGTGCGGTAGTTCGGTCGCACCTTCGGTGCGAAGAGGGGTCGCAGGAGCGGAAGTTGCTGGGCTGAGTCAGGGCCGCACCTGCGATGGAATTTCTGCAGGTGCGGAGCCACATGAGCGGCTATTGCACCCCAGGTGAGAAAATGCATGGAGGCACTGGGGTGTTTTAAGAACGAAATTTTGTCATTTCTTCATTTCTCTCATTTTGGTGTGGTGATCTTGCATGGATTTGAGCATGAAATTGGTAGGAAAGTTGGGAAAACTTTGTAGAAACCTAGAATATGGAAAATTTGGATTTTTAACCACGAATTGAGCATGAATATTTGAGCAAATTATATATTTGAGTTAGTAAGGCTGTGGGTTCGAGAATTTTTCGGATTTCCGGGCACATGGGCCTGAGGGCATTTTTGTCATTTCTCCGAGCGGGCTTGGGAAAGTATATAATTTGAATTGGTTGTGAGTATTATGATGAATTTTCATTGCTTTGTAATTTATGTGGTAGTTTCGGAGTGTTGTTCATCCGTTGGAGTCATCGGAAGGGCTTGGAAGCCGGTGTTGGAATTTCGGAGCGAGGTAAGTCTCCTAGGTGAATTAATTTACTATATGCTATTATATTCGGGGGCTACATATGCACGAGGTGACAGGAGTCCGTGCGTAGCTACTATTATGCCATGTTCAGGTAGCCTAGGATCCACTAGCATGCTTTATGTGTGTACCTGTAACCTTGCCTGTAATACTAAACTGCTAATATGACCGAAAACGTAATTGAATGTTTAAAAGAAAACTAGAGTTCATATTGTTAACCTTCTAAAAAGAGAATTGTTTCCGCTGTTAATATATGTGTACCTAGACTGGGTTGTATCATGGAGTAATACTAAACTGGACAAATGAGTTTCAAAAACAAAGATTTCAAAACCTTTATTTCATGTTCTTTTAATAAAGACTTTACGATATCCTCGGCAGTGCACAGAGAGGATTACTATATTGAGAGATGCACTTTTGGTACGGGCTGTTCGATCCTCGGTAGTGCATAGATATGATTATTATATTGAGCGGTGCACTTTTGGGACGGGCCGTTCGATCCTCGACAGTGCACAGAGAGGATTGTTATATTGAGAGATGCACTTTTGGTACGGGCCGTTCGACCCTCGGTAGTGCGTAGAGAGATTGAGAGATGCACTTTTGGGACGAGCCGATCGATCCTGGACCAAGTGCATAGAGAGGTTGAGAGATGCACTTTTGGTACGGGATGTTTGATCCTTGGCAGTGAATAGATGCGAGTACTTTGCGAGAGGTGCACTTTTAGTACGGGCTGTTTGATCCTCGGCAGTGCACGGGTATTACTATCTTATGACTCCGGCCGGTTGTCTTACCCTTGTGTGTGCATGACTATTTGGTGCTATTCTATTGGTATTGGCTTGACATGTATTTGCGAAAAAGGAAACTATACATTGTTGTTTATTCTTAGTGATTACCTGGATTTCTGTACTTGATATGTACTCGCTGCTCATTGTCTTACATGTCTACTGTATTTCATCATATTCTGTCATATATTATATTGTCGGACCCTAGTAAGTGTCTTATTTTACCCCTCTTCACTACCTCTCTGAGGTTAGGCGAGCGACTTACTGAGTACACGTTGTTTTGTACTCATGCTACAATTGCTGTGCATTTTTATTGCACAGGTACTTTCATAGTAATGTGGAGGTTTCAGATACTTAGGCGAGCTGCACTACCCGGAGGCGATCCTCATCTGCAGAGTCACCTTCATACTGTATTTATTCATTTTTAAATTTTCCTTGTCCAGTTGTATTTCGGACCGGCTTTGTAATGATTGTATAATTCTTAGAAATTTCTCATGTACTTGTGACACCGGGTTCTGGGATATGTATTGGTACATAATCGCTTACGTGAAATCTTTTAAATCACTTTTTTAAGGATTTGCATGATTGGGTGATAATGGTGTGTTGAAATGGTACTCTTGAATTGAGTCAAGTAAAAAGTTTCTATATGATGGTGTTCACCCTATTGGTGGTTTAGAAGTTATGATAGAATTCTTGCGCTACCTCATGTTGGTATATTAGGTGCGGGAAGCAGCATGTGACTGGGACTAAGAATCGAGATTTAGGTTCGATGTTTATAAGGATGTCATGAGCTCGGAAGAGCAAGACAAAGTGATTTGAAAGTTCAGAGTAAGCTAGTGTTATCCTCAGTGTCACCTGAGATTGATATTCGGTGAAATAGGCTTTGTACCCTGGTTATAGAGTTCTTGATGTGTTTTGCGGCCTTAGTGTGGTCGGTATTTTTTATGAGCAGACCTGTTGCCTTGTATGGAAGGTCATGGAAGCATGACCGCGAGAAAATTGTATAAAGTGTGACATATAGTCACTTGATGGATTTCAGATTTGGACTGAGTATAAAGAATTATAGTTATTGCTTAATTGGGAATTTACGCCTGAAGGGTGTTCGGTTCAGTTGATTATGGATTATGGGGTGTTAGTCCCAGTGATGATGGTTGTTCTCGTGTATTATGAGAGAAAGTGGGTTAATATGAACCCAAGAAAAATCTATTAGCTTAGTTGGTGAAAGCAAGGTAGCTCGATGTTTGTGGATGGATTTAAATATGATTATGGGCTCCGTATGAGCCAAGCATGTTCCTTTCAATAGAGTGCTTCTCATGGAAAGGTATTAGAACAGTGGGTGTTGTTCCATCTTCGTCAAATTTATGTGTTATCGTGATTGTGCCGTGCGAGTTGTGAAATGGCTTGATAATTTCTTATGTGTTGAGGTCCCGCGTAGTGGGGATGTTATGTGAGCAGGATAACTCTTGAGATCCAGATTGTATGTATATATATCGCACCCAGTTGTGCTTGAGTTATGTAGTCTACGGCTCTATCAGTCTCCCCAGGATGGTATTATGCACTTAGCGTGCTTTTGATCGATATTCAGTAATTTGTAATAGTGAGTGATTCAGCTCCGTGTATATTTCCTTGTGTGAGTTTTATTATGGGATCGGGTGGCACGCCGCCACGGGTATGTTATTTAGATGTGATGATGAGTAAGGTTCCTATATTTACTTTCTTGTGTTTTACTTGCTATTTCCTGATAAGAATTCATATTAGTTATGTGAGTTGAATAGTTCCTTCCCGAGTCATTTCTTATTTATCATGTTCGAGTTATTGCCTATTGGCGCGATGTAGTATCATGTGAGGCTGTTGGTCATGTTTGGGGTGACTTGTTGTCTGAGTAAGTCATACTGGGTGAGACGAGATTATCGGATCAGGGATCAGTGTGATGAGGTTATTTGAAGTGTATATTAAAGAACAAATACCATTATTCATGTTCATACTAAAGTGATGATTCTAGTCAAGATGAGGTATTCAAAGATTTGTTAACTCTGCAGTTGAGTATGAATTTCTGCACATTTCCTCTGCCGTGGTGGTATCGTCAGCATTATAGCACGGTGTATGCATATTTGTTATGAGGTGCATTGGGAGAATCAGATTCGAAGAAGTTTGGCTATTAAGGTTCAGGGAGCTTCATTGTGGTCGGATAATGGGTTACGCGGTGCATGGCGCCAATTCAACAAGGGTATGCAGTTATGATCTGGTATATCGTGTGCTTGTTGATGCAGTGCTTGTATATATTGAAACTAGGCCTGGCTAGAGAAATTTCAGGTGTTTGAATGAATTTTGAACTTATTATTTGGATAAATAAGAAATCTCCTGATTTGATCAAGCTATTATGCTCGACTGGTTTTTGGTAGCACAGGCAGATGCTCGAGATGTTAAAAAGTGATTTCAGGAAGCTCTAGAGCAATTATTAGCACTTTCGAGGACCAACGTCGATTTAAGTAAGGGAGAATGTAACGACCCGACCGGTAATTTTGAGTCCTAGTGCGTCGTTCAGCGGTTTGAAGTCGTGAGCATCTTCATTTAAGGTATTGTGACCCGTGGGCGTGGTCGGAATTGAATTCCAGGAAGTTTAGAATTGATTTGGAAAGAAATTCTCATTTCAGAAGCCTTGAGTTAGAGAAAACAACTAAGATTGGAATTTTGAGTAAACGGTCTCCGGATTAAGATTTGAAGGTTCTAGCAGGTTCGTATGATGACTTCCGACTTGGGTGTATGTCTAGATCGGGTTTTGGATAACCCGGGAGCGTTTCGGCATATATTGTGGAAGTTAGCATTTTAGAAGGATTTCATGAATTTGGGCTTGAAATGCATATCGGTGAGGTTTATGTCTGTTTGGGATTACGAGTTTGGGAATAGCTCCGTATGGTGATTCTAGAATTGGGAGCATGATCAGAAGTGAATTTGGATGTCCGTGGGTCATTTTGGAGTCATTTGGCTAAAGATATAAATTTGAAGGTTTTTGGGAAATCCGACCGGAAGTGGAAGTTTTGATATCGAAGTCGGAATGCGATTCTGGAAGTTGGAGCAGGTCTGTAATGTTGAATATGAATTGTGTAAAAACATTGAGGTCAATCGGGCGTGATTTGATAGGTTTCGACAAAAAATGTAGAAGTTTGAAATTCTAAGTTCTTAAAGAATTGGATTTGAGTGTGATTCGTAATTTCGGCGTTGTTTGATGTGATTTGAGGGCTCGAGCAAGTTCGTGTTATGTCTTGGGATAGGTTGGTATGATTGGTCGGGGTCCCGGGGGCCTCGGGTGGATACCGGGTGATTGTCGGATTAGGAATTGAAGTTTGAAGAAGTGAAGATTACTGTCATCTGGTGTGATCCGAACCTGTGAGGATTTGGCCGCAGATGCGTCTTGGTTGCCGCAGGTGCGAGATTGGGTCTGGAGCTGAGGGACCACAGGTGCGGGAGTTCGGTCGCACCTACAGAGTCGCAGGTGCGAAGAGGGATCGCAGGATCGGAAGTTGCTGGGCTGAGTCAGGGCCGCACCTGCGATGGAATTTTCACAAGTGCGGAGCCACACGAGCGGCTATTGCACCGCAGGTGCGAAAATGGCTGGAGGCATTGGGTGTTTTAAGAACGGATTTTGGCCATTTCTCTCATTTTGATGTGGCGATTTTGGGAGCTTCAAGAAGGGGATTTTCAGCAAGCATCACTAGGTAAGTGAATTCTTTCCACTCCTAAGTTAAATATGTGATCATGCATGGATTTGAGCATGAAATTGGTAGGAAAGTTGGGAAAACATTGAAGAAACCTAGAATATGAAAAATTTTGATTTTTAACCACGAATTGAGCATGAATATTTGAGTAAATTATATATTTAAGTTAGTAAGGCTGTGGGTAGAATGTATCTTTGAGAATTTCGGATTTCCGGGCACGTGGGCCCGAGGGCATTTTGGTCATTTCTCCGAGCGGGATTGGGAAAGTATATAATCTGAATTGGTTGTGAGTATTATGATGTATTTTCATTGCTTTGTCATTTTTGTGGTAGTTTCGGGGTGTTGTGCGTCCGTTGTAGACATCGGAAGGGCTTGGAAGCCGATGTTGGACTTACGCGAGCTGCACCATCCGGAGACGATCCGCAGCTGGCAGAGTCACCTTCATACTTTATTTATTCATTTTTAAATTTTCCTTGTCCAGTTGTATTTCGGACAGCCTTTGTAATGATTGTATAATTCTTAGAAATTGCTCATGTACTTGTGACACCGGGTTCTGGGATATTTATTGGGACATAATCGCTTAAGTGAAATGTTTTAAATCATTGTTTTTAATTAACACACTATTATTTGGTTAATACGTAATTAAGTGAAAGGAAATGTTTTCATAAATGATAAAACCGCAAAGTTATTTCAATTAATTAATGAGTTGACTTGCCTGACATGCACGTCTGGCGCCATCACGACCTTAGGGATTTTAGGTCGTGACAAAAAAATTAAACAAATAAATAAGAATAAGGGAAGGGAGGTGCATGGAATTGCAATTCTCAAACAAATAAAGAAACAATAAAAGAACGTAAGCCACATAAGTCAAGCTCTTTATGGTAAGAGTCTAAGTGCAAATCCCCAGCACAGTCGACATGTTGTCGCGCCCCTTTTTCTCGCGAAATCGGGTTTCGACATGTGACAACTCTTTTAAATGGGTATTAAAAGAGAAGAGTCGCCGCCTAATGATTTTTAAGGTATGTTAGGGAACTTATTTTCAAATAACTCTGTTTGACTAGTCAACACTACCAAAGATTGGGGAACGAGGCTACAATACTCAAAATGACCGGCCGAGTCATTACATTCTCCCCCTCTTAAAACAAACGTCCTCCTCGAACGAGTATAGAGACATACCGAAAGTGATGAAAAGGCGAGGATAACAATTTCACATATCATGTTTGGTCTCCAAAGTCACCTCCTTGACTGATTGACCCATCTATTGAACCTTCACTAAAGCAATGTTTTTTATCTAAACTTCCATACCTGCCTGTCCAATATAGCCACTGACTCCTCAACTTAAGTCAAATCCTTGTTCAATTGGATTGTGATGAAATCTAATACATGAGACGAATAACCATAATACTTCCGAAGCATAGAAACATGCAACACCGTGTGGATCGCTTATAGGCTAGGTGAAAATGCAAGATTGTAGGCCACCTCACATAACTCTCTCAAGGATATCAAAAGGATCGATATACCTAGGGCTCAACTTGACCTTCTTCTTGAACCTCATCACACCCTTCATGGGTTACACCTGAAGCAAAACCCTCTCTCCCACCGTAAGTGCTACATCACGAGCCCTTCGATCAACATAACTCTTCTACCTAGATAATCTTGTTCGAAGCCGATCATGAATCAACTTGACTTTCACCAAGGCATCCCGAACCAAATCTCTACCCAACAACCTAGTGTTGATACCTAATTTTTTCCTATATATTTTCAAAGTACATATATATATTTTTCAAAATAATGTATGAGCATCAACTAGCATTTTTCATAATTTTCTATAATTTTAAAAGATTTTTAATTAATTTTTCCCAGCATTTATTATCTAAACAATTACTAATTGCATAAAAAATGGTTTTATAATGATCTTTGCTTAATTTTATTATTTATATTTATATTAAGATTTAATTATGCATAATTATATTTACATCTTTAGGTTATAATTGCAATAACTTTACAAAAATAGCCCATGTATGCATAATTACCTTATTTTTACACGAAAATGATTTTTCATATTTTTATAATATTAAGCAATTATTTTAAATCACTTTCATGCACAAATAGCATTTTCATCACTTATTAACTATTTTTATAAATTATTTTTATCAAATTAAATGGGTATTTAACATATAGCCTCTTTTAATTATTTTTTTGGACCTTAGCCCAATAACTACCCCAGCCCAATAACCCATTACTCATTACCTTTTACCCACAACCCAAACCCAATACCTAATTCTTATAACCCGCCCCAACCTAAGACCCAATCATGGACGTTGATGTTAGAAGATCAACGGTCCAGAAACCCCTTTCATTATTTAATTACACCCCTAATCCTAACCCTACCCCATTTTTCACAAACCCGGACGCCTCTGAATCCCTTCTATCTTCTCTTCTCTCTCACACCCTCTAACCCTAGCCTGTCGTCACAAATCCCCTCATGATTCATGGAGTTTTCCTTCGATCCTTTACCTTATCTAGCCTCATCTCTCTACTGGTTGTATGATTTTCATGTTACTTGATGTGAATCTCAGAGGCTCGAACCAAGTCTGGTTCAAAGTCTCTCAAATCTTTATTATTCCATCTATGTTCACTCTGATATCTGTTAGTATGAACTTTTCGTATTATTAGGGTTTCAAATCTCTGGTTCAAACCAGATTTGGTTCCCTTCTATTTATTTTCATGAACCTGACTATTTTTCTACTTGAATCTGTTTAGATCTCTCTAGATTTGAAGCAATTTTGTGTTTATTTGGTACTTCTACCCTAAAATTTCTATGCTTACCATTATTGTTGGCCAATTTCAGTTATCCTAAAAGCTAGGGTTTTGGTTCTGATGGATTTCTACGAAAAAATATTTTAAACATTTAAATGTTTTCATCTCTAATACTTTTTATTTACTTTTTTGACTGCTTTTAATTAAGCCGTCACGACCCAAAATCCTACACGGGTCGTGATGGCGCCCAACACCGGAGTCAGGCAAGCCAACAGTTGTTTATTATTGAGATTTTCCTTATTAACATACCAATCCCACATATTTCCCAAAGTTTTAAACTTAGCTTATTTAAATAAAAACGGAAAAATTTACCAATTTAAATACATACAGCCAAAATGATTGTGATCCAATATATATACAGTCCTAAAATAAGAATCTACTAAGTGCGTGCCAGGAACGAGTGTCACAAGTCAATAGGCGATATAGTAGAATATACAAAAGGTGATACAAATTGTACTGCTGTCTGGAATGATGTAGACAGAAATAAACAAAAGATAACTCCATAGCACAACTGAGAATCGCCGGGGGGGGAGGGGAGCTCACCGTGGAGTCAGGTCCAGGATATATATGTCAAGCTCCGGTCGGATAACCAAGAACACCAGCCCCAGAACTTGTACAATTAAGTACAGAAGTGCAGCATGAGTACATAAAATATATATGTACCCACTGAGTATCCCGCCTAACCTCGAAGAGGTAGTGACGAGAGGTCGACATGACACTCACTAAGGTCTAACAGTATAATTTAACAAAATGTAATAAAAACAGTAGGCATGTAAGGCAGTGAAGCAACAAGTATATATGTAACATACTGAAATCCAGGAATAATACTGAGGATAAATAAAAAAATTACCACTTCACTTGTTCCCAAATATCTGTCAGATCAATTTCATGAAATTAATAACAAATAAATCATACGCATGTAGGGTAAGGACAACCGGCCGGAGTCATAAGATAGTCACGCCCGTGCACTGCCGAAGATCGAACAGCCCGTACCAAAAGTGCACCTCTCAACCTCTCTATGCACTGCCGAAGATCGATCGGCCCGTCCCAAAAGTGCATCTCTCAATCTCTCTATGCACTGCCAAGGATTGATCGGCACGTCCCGAAAGTGCAGCTCTCAACCTCTCTACACACTGCCGAGGATTGAACGGCCTGTACCAAAAGTGCGTCTCTCAATCTCTCTATGCACTGCCGAGGATCGATCGGCCCCGCCAAAAAGTGCATCTCTCAATCTCTTTATGCACTGCCGAGGATCGATCGACCCGTCCCAAAAGTGTGTCTCTCATAAGAGTGGGGAAAATCACACTCCGCTCGCGGAATACAAATTGTGAAGCGGTCACATGAACATACATTATTCCTTTTTAAAAGAGAATACCTTTCCATAAATAATTTCTTACAAGTTTTTCCCAAATTTCATAACTTCGGGGACGTAAACAACATGAAATGTTAATTCATCACGCATATAATTCATATCAAGTAAAACACAAGACATGATGTGGGCCTAACTACCCTGACATAATAGTAATAGTCGCTATGTTTGGACTCTAGTCACTTTGTACGTACATAGCCCCCCCCCCCAAAAGTTATGACATATAGAATTTAAAACACCTAGGGGGATTATTCCCCCTTACAAGGTTAGAAAGGAGACTCACCTCGTGTCGAATCTACCCCTCGGACCAAGGATGCGCCCGAATTTCTGAACTGTACACCCGAGGACTCGTAACTAATCAAATACGGTATAATGACATCAATGAATGCTCAAAGTAGGGAAATTATCCTAATTTTTCAATAATTCAGCATTCTTGAGAAATTCCCAAAATTCAACCCGGGACCGCACGCTCGAATTCCAATAATTCTCGAAGGGAATTCTCACCCAAAGCCTAAGGATCATTAATATATGATTCTTACTTGATTTCTTAGCAAATTCACGGGAAAATTCTCAAATTATCACAAGCTCTAGGTTACTACCCAATTCTTGATTTTTCACTAATTAAGGTAGTTAATTAAGCTGGAAATTCATGCATGAAACTAAGATTAGAGTATATTTTACTTACCTTAAATGACCAGGTCCATAGCCCCTCAACAATGGTGGAAATCGCCCTAAAGAAGAAGAAGAAGATGAGAAACTGTGTTAAGACCCGTGTATAAAAACGCACTGTCTGGACAGTGTTTTTGCACCTGCGGCTCGAGGACTGCAGCTGCAGTCTCGCACCAACGATCAAAGGCCCGCACCTGCGGAAATGGACTGGGGAGCCTGGGCCCACACCTGTGGAGTGGAGACCGCACCTGCGGCTCCGCTCCTGCGGAAATTTGTTCGCACCTGCGAGAATTGACCGGACCACTGGGGGTCACACCTGCGATGTTGGGGACCGCAGGAGCAGTCCCGCACCTGCGACTGGGCAACCGCACCTACGGTCATACCAGAATAGGTGCACCATCAGCTATTTTAGCTGGTTTTTAGCCCCGTTAGGTGCCCGGGAGGCACCTGGGCCCACCCGAGCCCTAGCCCAAATATACTAACGAGTCTCAAATCATAATACGGGCTCGCTCGAGCCTTCAAAACACCCAAAACAACCCTAAAACTCAAAATCACACCTCCAAACCCCAAGAACCAAACCTAGGAACTTTAAGTTTCTAGACTTCGCTAACAACGCGTTGAACATAACGGAACTCTTCTAGATCTCGAAATTCCATTCGGACCTCGATAACACAAAAACATGTCCCAAACCAAAATAGCAACTTAAGGAACTTTTTATTTCAATATTGTGCGCCGAAATGCCCTCGGGTCATCAGAAACCCATTCTGAACATACGCACAGATCCAAAATCATCACACAAAGCTACTGGAACCGACGAAACTCAATTCCTAGATCGTTTACACAAAATATTGACCGAAGTCAAACTTGGTCTTAAAGGCCAACCTTAAGGAACCAATTGTTCCTATTGCACTCTAAACACCTCCTAATCCCGGACAACCAGTCCCCGCAAGTCATAAATCTTAAAAAAACACTATGGGAAGTTTTATTTAGGGGAACGGGGTCCAATAACGCAAAACGACTGGTCGGGTCGTTACATTCTCCACCTCTTAAACAAATGTTCATCCTCGAACGGGTCTAGAATCATACCTGAAGTGATGAATAAGTGTGGATATCTGCTCCACATATTCTCCTTGGACTCCCAGGTCGCCTCCTCAACTGGTTGGCCCTTCCACTGGACCTTTACGGTAAAAACTCTCTTGGACCTCAACCGGCAGTCCTGCTAATCAATAATAGCAACTGGCTCTTCCTCGTAGCCCAACCTCTCATCCAACTGAATAGTGCCGAAATCAACCACGTGAGAGAAGTCGGTGTGGTACCTTCAAAGCATGGATACATGAAAAACTGGGTGAACTCCTAATAAAATGGGAGGCAAGGCCAGCTCATAAGCAACCTCCCCAACTCACCTCAATACCTCGAAAGGACCTATAAACCTCGGGCTCAACTTGCCCTTCTTCCCAAACCTCATAATACCCTTCATAGGCGAGACTTTCAACATGAGCCTATCTCCATCCATAAATGATACATCACGCACCCTCTGATCCGCGTAACTCTTCTGTCTGGACTGTGCTGTACGGAGCCTCTCCTGAATCAACTTCACTTTCTCCAAGGCATCCCTCACCAGGTTGGTGCCATATAACTTAGCCTCGCCAGGATCAAACCACTCGATAGGAAAACGACATCGCCGACTATGCAAAGCATCAAATGGTGCCATCTCAATGCTGGACCGATAACTATTATTGTTAGCAAACTCGGCCAAAGGCAAGAGAGTCCCACTGACCTCCGAAGTCAATCACACATGCCTTGAACATGTCCTCCAATATCTGAACTGTACGCTCTGACTGACCATCAGTCTGAGGGTGAAATGATGTGCTGAGGTCTATCTGGGTGCCTATCTCACTATGCAATGCTCTCCAGAAGTGCGAGGTGAACTGAGGACCTCGATATGATATAATGAACACCGGCACACCATGCAACCATACTATCTCCCGAATGTAGATCTGGGCTAAACTCTCAGAAGTATAAGTAGTAGCCACTAGAATGAAGTGCGCCAATTTGATCAATCCATCCACAATGACCCAAATCGTGTCAACCTTCCACAAAGTCCGAGGTAACTTAACCACAAAGTCCATAGTAATGCGCTCCCATTTCCACTCAAGAATGGGCATCTGCTGAAGTAGGCTTCTTGGCCTCTGGTGCTCATACTTAACCTGCTGGTAATTAAGGCACCTCGTCACATACTCCACAATGTTCTTCTTCATTCGCATCCACCAGTAATGCTCAACTGGCATGCTTTAGGTTCTGTTATCCTATTCCTGGATATTTGATTAGTTTATTTCCAACCTCAGCATACTTCTGTTAGGACATATGACTATGTGATCCCACCTAGTGATAATAATAAACTAAGTCATCTTCAGTAATACGAAACCTTGTTTGATTCACTTGTATCTTCCCTATTCTAAACTTTTCTTAGATACTACAAGCAAGTAATTAATATGTAGCTAATTCTGTCAGTTTAATTCAAGTGTTCTTGCTTTTGTGACTGGTTTTAACACTAGTATGAGTATCTAGTCTAAACAAATGCTAATCTGCCGGAGCCAAGTACTGAACATGGATTTTGTTTGTTTCTTGGTGCAGTTTTGTTTACAACCCTGTAATCTAAATTTGTTTGCTTCTGAAAGTTAAATTGTTTTCTATAATATCCCCTTTACCCCCTATGTACTTGTTCTCAAACTTCTACTCTTAGTTATCTATGTTCCTACTACCCCTAGTGTGAGCACTGCCTAGGGTCCTTGAGACTCCTCCGAACTCTGACACATTGGGGCTGGTCTTCCAATCTTGTATGAGCTGTTTCTTTAAGTTTGGTCCTGGTGTGAGCATTGCCCGGGGTCCTTGAGGCCCTTGGGAACTTTGACACACCAAAAACCCAATTTTGTGTATCATGGATGGACCACCTGTATACTTCAGACTTGCTTTGCTTGAAGTCCTGTTTTCCAGTTTAATATTGGGCATGTTAAGGCTCCCTATAGTGTAATGGATAGTATTATGTAATTCATTCATATTGGGGTTGTAATAATGTAATAATATCTGTAATAATAGAGCTGGAGTTATTAGTAAAATCAGGGTTTTTTATATATCTTTGTTCGAAACTCGGGTAGAAATCCTTCCTATAGGTTTACTGTGTTGATTGTGTGAGGGTTACTAACCGTTTAGAAATTCTGCCTATAGGGTGTTTTCTTGATTGTTTGTGATCATGCATATAAGAGACACTGCCTATAGGTCTTCTGTTAATTCTGCATTAGAAATCCATGTTCATAGGATCTACACATATTTCAAATACAACGTGAATTAGTGACCATGCCTATAAGATTCTATTTGTTTGAGATAATAAACTTTCCTAGCAATTTGCTTTAAAATTCTGCCCAATGTGATTAATAGATATCATGCCTATGGGAAATAAAAATCAGTTTCAACTTAGATACCATGCCTAGAGGAATAAAAGGAATCAGTTTCAAAACATAGAAATCATGTCTATAGGATTTAAACTAATAGATATTATGCCTATAGGGTAAAATCAGTTTGTGAACTTGGAAATCATGCTTGTAGAGGTTTAAATCAAGTCAACACTTAGAGATCATGTCTATAGGAGTTTAATCAATTCTGTAAATAGAAAGCATGCATATAGGATCTAAAAGGGATAAAATTTATCTTTATGAGTTAAAATCAGTAACTCCCTTAGAAACCATGTTATAGGTCTATAATTAACAGTTGTAGAAATCATGCCTATAAGATTTTGTTAATCAGTTCTGAGTTTGACCTAGGCAATCTGTAGGTTTACTAAGGATTCTGGGCCTAATAAATTGTGATGTCTTGCTTCCTGAAAGTGCCCAGATTCAAGGCTTAATAAAATCAGTAGGCAAATTGATAGGTCCCGATGCTCGCCTTAAACAAACTGCTTTTTACATTCTGTTTCTACTCATGTAGATATCCTGCCTATAGGATCCCAAATTAATGAAATTTGCTAATTGAACTGCGTGCATTTTTTTACTACTTGTGGAGGTTAACATGAGCCTTTAGTTGATCTTATGTGACAGTCCTATTTGAATTTTGTTTGTCACCTAGCTTTTTTCTTATTTTAAGAAACCTAGATCAGTCTAGAACCACCTTAAATAGAGGACCTAAACACCTCCAGGACCATAGGTAAGGGACAGGTAATGAACGCATAAGGCATGAGTTAGAAGTTACTACAATGCTTAGGTAATAACTGAAAGACAGTAATTGGGTAGTAAAAGAGATGATGACATGTGCGCTAATACTATGTGTAGCACCCCGACCTGGGGAAAGTTACTAAGTATTGCATGGAAATGATCCTATAGGCTAAAAAACTTAGGACCCCTTTAATTCCTGTTTTAAAATAATAATTGTCTAAATTGCTTTATTTTCCTTTAAAGACTAATTCTCTTAATTAAGTTCAGTCGGGACCCACCGTTGTGGACCTCGAGGGGTGCCTAACACCTTCCCCTCAAGGTAATTTCGAGCCCTTTCCCGATCTCTGGTTATGCAAACTAGTTTCATGAGTTAACTGCTCTAGGTCCCCTAACGCACCTTAATTCGTTAGGTGGCGACTCTTCAAATCCTATATCCCATCGCGAAAGGAAGGGAGTTGTATCAGAAATGTCGAAACCCGATTTCGCGAGGAAAATGGGAAGCGACACCTAGCCTAACCGAGCTCAAACTAACCAACTGCAGAATGACAATATCTCCTATATAGGGCCTCAAAAAGAGCCATTTGAATAATCGATTGGTAGTTGTTGTTGTATGCAAACTCTGCAAGCAACAAGAAATGATACCATGAACCCCCCGAATCCATAACACATGCACGTATCACAACCTCTAAGATCTGGATGGTGCACTCACACTGCCCGTTCGTCTGGGGGTGAAATGTTGTACTCAACTCAACCCATGTGCCTAACTCATGCTGCACGGCTCTCTAGAAATGCGACGTGAATGACATTCCTCGATCATAGATTATGGACGTTGGCACGTTATGAAGACGAACAATCTTACATATATATATATATATATATATATATATATATATGAGCCCGCTCCTCTGAAGAATAGGTAGTCAACACCGGAATGCAATGTGATGACTTGGTCACCCATCCACAATAACCCACATTGCGTCAAATTTCTTCAAAGTATGTGGGAGCCCAACAACAAAATCCATGGTAATACGCTCTCACTTCCACTCGGGAATCTCAAGTCTCTAAAGCAAACCGCCCGACCTCTGATGCTCGTGCTTCACTTACTGATAGTTTAAGCACCGATCCACATACTCCACTATATGTTTATTCATTCTCTTTAACCAAAGATGTTGCCTCAAATACTGATACATCTTAGCGGTACCTGGATAAATGGTGTACTGCGAATTGTAGGCCTCCTATAGGATCAACTCCCGCAACCCATCCACATTGAGCACAAATATTCGACCCTGCATCCGCAATACTCCATTATCTTAGACAAAAACCTCCTTGTCATTGTTGTACTGATTCGTGTCATACTATTTCTCTCTAATGCGCTCATACAAAGAAGACTGAGAAACCACGCAAGCTAGAACACGACTGGGCTCTGAATTGTCCAATCTCACAAACTGATTGACCAACGCCTGAACATCCAATGCTAATGGTCTCTCACCAACTAGAATATAAGCAAGGTGACCCATACTATTTGCCTTCCTACTCAAGGTATTGGACACCACATTGTCCTTCCCGAGGTGATACAAAATAGTGATATCATAGTCTTTCAATAGCTCTAACCACCTTTTCAGCCTCAAGTTCAAGTATGTTTTCCTAAACAAGTGTTGTAGACTCCAATGATCTGTGAATACCTCACAAGACACGCCGTAGAGATAATGCCTCCAAATCTTCAATGCATGAACTATAGTTGCCAACTCTAGATTCAACTGGCACGAAGCATAAGAAATCACCCTACCCTCCTACATCAAGACACACCCAATATTAACCCACAGAGCATCACAATAAACCGTATATGAACTCGGTTGTGAAGGAAAAACCAAGACTAGAGTTTTAGTCATGGAAAACGAGAGCTTCTAAAAGCTCTCCTCACACTCGTCGGACTTATAAGTAGGGATTTTGGCTTCTTATTAGCACCTTTTACCTTTTTTTTTAGTCCAAAAGCATTGAATTGTGTTCCCGAAATTAATGAAATTGTGCAAAATTGTAGTAATTCTAGAAGTTGGCCTCCCGAGATGAAATCTGACTCAAAGAAGGATTAGTCTGAAGCACAAGGCGATAAAGGGCGCATAAGCACAAATGTGTGGTCTACAAAAGAAATTGCGGAACGCAAAGTTCCATCTGCATCCGCAAACCAAGAGGAAGAATTTAGCAAAAATGTGCACAAAGTTCGGACTGCAAATGAATTGTGCAGTCGCAAAGCTGGGCTAATAGTTGAAGATCAGGGAGTATGCAAAAAGACCATGTCCAGGTGTCTCTGTGAATTGAGGACCATACAAGAATTGTGCGGCCGTAGAAGAGTTGCCTTGCAGCCACAATCCGAAATGTGCGGACCCCGGAAGATTTGCCTTGCGGCCGCAACCCAGAAATGTGCGATGCTAGAAGATTGCTTCGCGATTGTAGTTGAGAAATGTGTGGCCGCAGAACTCCACTTCCTGCCACATGAAGAAATATGAGGACCTAACATGGAATTGTGCGGCCACAGAACCTCCCGATGGGTATTTTTGTCTGATACTTCCAGCCTTGTATAAATCGAAGAGTTTCACAAAATTAGGTCAAGTTTGAACCTCTGAAGTTGTTGTAGCCATTTTCCCTACTACTTTAGGAAGTTCTACATTAGTTTGGTGTAGTTACATTAGATTTTCTTATTTTTAGCTTCCATTATGAGTTTAATTAGTTTTTCTTCCTTATTTTCTTCAAATCCCATTATGAGTAGCAAGACTTTTACTAAGGTTGTGACCCAACCCTAGTGTGAAAACCTTATGGGTATCTAATTTAGTGCTTGTTGATGGATGGGTATTATTATTTAGCCGATTTCATGCTTTATTTGTACTAAATAGTTACAAACATTAGTTCATGCCTATTTAACTTAGTCTCTACTTGAGAAAGGGGGACCTAGTCTAGGATAACTTAGCCAACAAGGAATTGGGTCAATTAAGAGATTTATTAACCCAATTAAAGGGTTCAAGCAGAGATAGTAATGACCCATCTTGAGCTCTTATCAACTGTTTTGTTACACCCTGCAGTATTACGTCAATGTTACACTCCGTAGTATTATGACAATGTTACACATTGTAATATTGTACGTTAGATTTGTCATAAGATAATTGACATTATTTAAAGGACATGATTATTTTGATGTTATAAGTATTATGCTATTCCAAACAAGTGATAAGTAAATTTGTGAAGGTGGGAGGGTAAGCAAATCGAAGAAAATGAGTTTCGTCGAAGTTTGACATTTTGAGATAAAATACGGTCCCAGCTATAATACCCCATATTTATGGACTAGTACTATACCACATGACCATGATAGTAGGGTGTATAAAGTATGTTAAAAGTGATTAGTATTTTAAGTAAATTAAGACATTACTTAATTATATTAGTAATGGGTTAATTATTGATTTTAGTGGGAGGTTAACTAATTAACAAGAATTTGGTGGATAAGTATTTTGTGGAAACATCATCCCCACGTGGCAAGAAATTGGTTATATTTGCTAAGACCTACTAGTGACTCTTGAACATATGTGGCTAGGTGGCTTATTTAGGGGACTCTTTAGCAAGTAATCCATAAAAGTGGGTCCCACAACCCACTTTGATAAAGACATCTTCTTACATCATTAAGGGGTGATGTTTATATTTTGCTAAGTAACTTATGGGAAAGTCAAAAAAGAATTCATACGTCCCAGAAAATGCTATTAGGAGAGTGATTTGAAATTCTAAGGGAGCCAGGTTAATCTTTCTCAAGAATATCATACAGATTTTCCCTTACTTCGATTTTGCCGATATGTGTTTTGTCGCGATTGACATGTGTTAGAGGGATTGTCAACAAAATCGGCTCAGGTATGTTAGGGCTATCCTTGCTTTCCTTTTGACATGGCCCATATGTACAAACGAAATTAGAAAACACACAACTTTTGTAAATGTCTATATTCATAGAAGTACTAGGGGTGCCTATGTTCTTGAATTCCCATGTGTCTTATTATTATTTATTTTGTTCATAGGACTCAGAAAAATGCGTAATTGATAAATTTTGTTCAAAGATATATTTATCTCATGATGTTCTGAGAAATCTTACTAACTTACTTCTTATGCATTTCATTCATTTATACATGTACATTGACCCATGACCAGATTACATTATATACGCGTATATTATATGTATATTGGATATGGGAAAAGGTTATAATGTTATATACACACCGCCACTTGATCAGCTGGTATATGTTGATGATTTTGCCCACAATGGCTGAGATGATATGAAGAGATGCCCTCAGAGACTTGACGATATTGTGTACACATATACCTATGCATTATATGATATTTATACGCATATGCATGTCACTATAAACGTTTCATGATTCACTGAGCTATTAAGACTTACAGGTTGAATCTTTTCCTCCATGTTTCTTTCATGTATGTCTAATATATATTGTTTTCATACCTTACATACTCAATACTTTATTTTTACTGACGTCCCTTTTTCTTGGGGATGTTGCGTTTCATGCCTACAGGTCCTGATAGATAGGTTGAGAGTCCTCCAAGTAGGCTATCAGCTCAGCGGAAGGTGTTGGCGTGCTCCATTTGCTTTGGAGTTGCTTATTTGGTTAGTATGATTTGGACATGTATTGATTGGTATGTCGGGGACCTATCCAGACCTTTATGGTATTTATTTACTCTTAGAGGCTTGTAGACATATCTCATCTATATGGATACTTGTATGCCCTTGTTGGCCTATATTTTGAGTATATAAAGTATCATGCCCGCCTTATAGGAATGTTCATCATATGTATAAGTCGGTATATCGTGTTGGGTCATCCTATGTCAAGTATATCATGATAGCCTTTTTGGTTCATTTGCCTATGATAATATGATATGAAAGGTACGTTACATTGGTAATCAATTGAGTAAGGCACCGGGTGCCCGTCGTGGACCATTGATTTGGGTTGTGATAAAAGTTTTATCAGAGCAGTTCTATCCTAGGGAATCTACAAGCCGTGTCGAGTAGAGTCTTGTTTATGGGTGTGTTGTGCACCACAGTTATAAGCAAGAGGCTACAGGGCATTTACAATTGTCACTCTTTCTTCTTACTCTAGATCATTTGGTACAGCTCACTGTAAGAATTCAAACTCCTAAATTCTATTTTATTCATAATACAATGATACCCAAATCCACAGAGACAATTGGTAAGAGATTGAACGTGGCTGCGGAAGAGTTAAGTTAGAGGAACTTGATTTTTCATCATGCTTATGATGAGTAAATGTAAGGTCTTCAGCAGATCATGTGTGTACTAAGACGTGTAAGCTTCTTGATAAGGTTCCCTAAGGTATAAATATTTATCGACCCATATGGTAAGAATCAATAAGCGAATCAGAAGGAAGATACAAGTTCCAACAAATAAAAGAAGCAAGGTGAAGAAGGGTACGAGGTACCCAGTTAGTGAAGATTATCAGTATTTATCATTTAGGCAGAGAAATATAAGAATTATGAGTTACTTTTAACAGTAACAGAAATATATACAGTTGGACACACCCATCTCAGTTATACCCTGTGGGAGCTAACATATATAATTTAAGAGAAGGATGGGATGTAACGACCCGGCCGGTCTTTCCATGAGATTTACCCGTTTCCCCCATTTCTGCATTTGTTATATATTGCTAGCCTATTTTTTTGTGTTCGGTCAGTCGGTTTGGGTCCGAAATGGTTATAGTGAGAATTGAGGCATTTAGTCTCTTAAAGTAGCCTAATAGTTGAGAAAGTCAACTGAGAGTTGACTTATTGGTGAACGACCTCGGAATGCGGATTTTATGGCTTGAATAGCTTCATTAGATGATTTGGGACTTAGCAGCGTGTTCGGAATAAAGTTTTGATGTCTGGTGTAGAATTAGGCTTGAATTGGCAAAAGTTAGTTTTTGGCAATTTCCGGTCGGCAGTGAAAAATAGGAGATCTGGGTTTGAATGGAATTCCGAAAGTTGGAGAAGGTTCTTAACTTCATTTTGGATATGTCTGCAAAATTTCAGGTCAATCAGAGGTGTTTTGGTTGGTTTCGGCGCAGTTGGCGAAATTTGAAAGTTTCAAAGTTCATAAGCTCGACAAAGTTGGAATAATGCTATGGGGTGTGTTGGTATGTTTGGTTGGGGATCCGAGGGGCTCGGGATTTATTTCGGCTGGTTGGCGGGGTTTTGAACTTGGAAATTTGCAGCAAATAGCTGCTGGTGTGAGGTTCTGGTGTTGGCCGCACCTGCGGATGGGTAGCCGCAGATGCGATGTACCAGGTGCGAAGTTATGGCCGCACCTTCAAAGACGGAGGTGCAAAATTGGCCATTTAAGTGGGATTTCGCAGGTGCACACCTGGGACCGCAGGTGTGGAAATGCTGGCAGAAACAGTATAAAAAGGAGCCTCCGTGAAAATTGTCTCATTCCACCATTTTTGCATGCGGGAGGAGCTCTTTGAAGGCAATTTGAAGAAGGAAATTCGTGATTCTTCAGTGAAGGTAAGTTCTCGGGTTATTAACATCGTTTCTAGGCTATTTTGTTCAGATTAGGCTTGAAAATTTGAGGATTTAAGTAGGAAAAGGTTGGGAAGAAGGGGTGGAGAATTGAAATTTTCTTTTGAGGTTTTGGGTAGGAAATTGTGATCATATTGTGATGATTTTGGTATGTGTAGAATCGTGTGAGGAAGAGGTTTCTAATGATGTAAAAATTATTAAATTCCGAGACATGGGCCCGGGGCTCGAGTTTGGCCGAATTTCGAGATTTTTGTATAATTTGATAATTTTTGATTGGGTTGTGTTCCTTTGGTATATATTAATGATACTAAACTAGTTTTGGCTAGATTCGGAGCAATTGGAGCCAATTCGAAGGGCAAGAGCATAGCGGACTAGTGTTGTGGCCTGGTAGAGGTAAGTAATGGTTATAAATCTTGTCCTGAGGGTATGGAACCCCGAACTACATATTTCTCACTGATTTTAGAATGGCGCACATGTCAGATGACGAGTTTGTGGCGCGTATTGATTTTTTGATTGGACTAGGTCCTCTCCGCGGCAACTAATGAGATTCATATGTTACTCAAAACCTTATGTTAAATTATGTTCTAAAGATTGTTGAAATATTTGGGCTATAAGCCGTATTTTGGCCTCGTGCCAATCTGTTTAGAACCCTTGGGGGCTTTTTACTGCTGTTTTTTTCTCACTACTTGTTGATGATTTCACTCAGCCACATTGTGCTTACTATTTTCGAAACTCGGCCTGATTTACACTACTTTGAGATTTAAAAATGATGTTTTGGGCCGAGTACCCTGTTTAACTGATTCGTCCGAGGGGACTTTTGAGTGGTTCTGCTGAGCAAGGCTGAGGGCCTGATTGTGAGGTGCTGAGTGATATTAGCGCTTGGGCTGAAGGAGCCCCTCTGGAGTCTGTACACACCCCTAGTGAGCGCACAGAGTGCTGAGTGTCGATTGCCGAGTGACGAGTGATTAGAAGGCATGAGTGACCGTGAGGTGCTGAGTGACTGATTATGAGTCACTGTGAGGCATGCCCGAGGGGCTGATTATGATACATGTTTTTGCCCGAGGGGCTATTTATGATTTTACTACCTTCATTCTGAACTTATGAAATATGTTTCGCTCGAGGGGCCTCTATATGACTCATTTCATTTTCATACTAAATCTTTCGATTTGAAGTTGTTGAAAATATGCATTTTTCAAAGGACTTTTCTGATATTGTATGTTTACACTATTGGAAATTTTTCTATGTCTACACTATTGGAAAGTAAGGTTGTGTATATTGTGATTTAGTGGCGTTGATTTTGTGTGTTTCCTTGCCGCTTAGACTTGATTTATTTTCATTACTACTGAGTTGGCATACTCACATTACTCCCTGCACCCCTGTGTGAAGATTCAGGTGCAGATACCGAGCATTAGCCATTTATTCCGCGCGAAGCTGAATTGCGGGATATAGAGGTAGTTGTTCAGCGTCCGCAGCATCTCTGTTTTCCCTTCTGGTTGTATCTAGATTTTATTCAGAGGTTTTGTATTACAACGTCGTACCTTTTGCTTATTTTCCTTAGATGCTCATGACTTGTTGGCTTCGGGTTTTGGGGTTGGTGGCACTGTATATTGGCCTACTTTGTTTAGCAAACACTGTATATTTATGAAATGTCTGGAATTTGATTGGGATTTTGAAAGAAATTGTGAACATGTGGTTATTGGCTAGCCTAGTTCCACGATAGGCGCCATGACGCCCGGTTTAGGATTTGGGGTCATGACAGTTTGGTATCAGAGCCGAGGTTACATAGGACTCAACGGTCATGAGCAAGTTTAGTAGAGTCATGCGGATCGGTACAGAGACGTATGTACTTATCTTCGAGAGGCTGTCGATTTTTTAGGAAACATTTCTATCTTTCTTGTACTCTTTCGTGCTGATCTACTGATTCTTGAAATCTAAAATTACGTTGTTTCAGTCTCTCACAGATGGTGAGGACACACCATACCGATCAGAGTGACCAGTCACCGGCTAGACAATCGAGAGGTCAAGGCTGCGGTCAAGGTCGTGGTAGAGATAGAGGGCCAGCCAGCGCAGCAGCCGGAGCAGTACCACAGGATCCCTCTATCAATCATGATCAGGTTCCCGCCGATGGTGTTCCAGCGGGACAGGCTCAGGCACCGGCAGTGCCTATGGTTATTCCGGGTCTTTAGGAGACCCTGTCTCAGATACTGACAGTATGCACCAGTTTAGCTCAGGCAGTCTCCATGTCTTCTACTGCTACCACAACTCAGGCCCGGGGAGGCAATCAGACTCCAGCTGAACGGGCACCTGAGCAGGTTGCACAGTGTATTTAGGCACCGGGAGCAGCCCCAGCTCAGCCAGTTTCTCCGGTGCAGGATTATGTGGTCCCTGCTACACCTGAGGACGAGTAGCGCAGGTTGGAGAGATCCAGTAGACTTCATCCTCCGATTTTCAGCGGTGCAGAGGGCGAGGATGCCCAGGGGTTTCTAGATAGGTGCTAGAGGATACTACGTACTACGGGTATTTTGGAGACCAGTGGGGTCTCATTTGTTTCATTTCAGTCTGCGGGTGCTGCCTTTACTTGGTAGGAGTCATTCGAGAGGCGTAGGCCGGTTGGTTCAGCACCTCTCACCTGGCAGCAGTTCTCCACGATCTTTTTTGAGAAGTATGTTCCTCAGTCCCACAGAGAGGAGCAGCGCAGGCAGTTTGAGCAGCTGTGCTAAGGAGAGTTATCAATTACTCAGTACGAGATGAGTTTTTTTGGAGTTGGCTAGGCATGCATCTGAGATTGTCCCTACTGATAGGGAGAGGGTGAGGAGGTTTGTAAATGGTCTTTCTTATCAGCTTCAGCTAATTATTACTCGGGAGAGAGTATCAGGTGCTTCATTTGAGCAGGTTGTTGACATAGCTCGAGATATTGAGTCCGTTCGCCGCCAGGAGCGGGATGAAAGGGAGGCCAAGAGGCCTCTTGGTTCAGGTAGTTCCAGCGGTGCTCCCTTTATGGGACAGTTTCAGCAGGGTAGGGGCCGTTCATTAAGGCCTCCTCAGTCAGGACGCCCGGCATATAGTGGTGCATCTTCGGGGCATGCTCCCCGTGGTTCTCGGTCAGGTCGTACTTCATGTGGTGCCCTCCCAACTCAGAGTGCAAATCGAGCACCCCCAGTTCAGGGTTCTTCTATGCATGAGTCTTCCAGTGGCGTTCAGGTGCTAGGGATTCTATTAGTCCTCGCCTCCATCTCCAGGGAGTTGTTTTGAGTGTGGAGAGTTCGGGCACGTGTGGAGGCAGTGTCCCCGCCGTTCCGGTGGATCTTCTCAGCAGAGGGGCCAACCCTCGACTTCAGCTCCAGTCACTTCACCACCCACCCTAGCAGCCAGGGGTGGTGGTCAGTCAGCCAGAGGCCGCCCTAGAGGGGGAGGTCGAGCAGGGGGAGGTCAGGCTCGCATGTATGTATTTCCAGCCAGGCCAGATGTTATGGCCTCAGATGTCGTGATTACAAGTATTGTCTCAGTCTGTTGTCGAGATGCCTTGGCTTTATTTGACCCTGGTTCTACATATTCCTATGTTTCTTCATATTTTGCTCGTTTTCTGGAAATGCCCTGTGAGTCTCTAGTCATCTCTCATGTGTCGACTCTGGTGGGTGATACCGTTATTGTGGACCATGTGTATCTGTCGTGCATGATATCTATTGGGGGTCTGGAGACCCGAGTGGTCCTACTGTGACTCAGCATGGTCGATTTGACGTGATATTGGGCATGGATTGGTTCTCTCCGTGTCATGTTGTTCTTGATTGTCACGCTAAGACCGTGACCTTAGCTATGCCAGGGTGTCAGAGGGTTGAGTGGAGAGGTTCTCCTGAGTTTATGCCTAGCAAGGTGATTTCCTACCTGAAGGCTCAACGCATGGTTGAGAAAGGGTGTTTATCTTATTTGTCCTTTGTGAGGGATGTCAGTGGTGAGACTCCCACTATTGATTCAGTTCCTGTGGTCTGTGACTTTCCGGATGTGTTTCCTGTAGACCTACTAGGCATGCCACATGAAAGGGATATTGATTTTGGTATTTACTTGGTGTCAGGCACTCAGCCTATTTTTATTCCACCTTATCTTATGGCACCAACAGAGCTAAAGGAATTGAAGGAGCAGCTTCAGGAACTCCTGGATAAGGGGTTCATTCGGCCTAGTGTGTCACCTTGGAGTGCACCAGTGATGTTCGTAAAGAAGAAGGATGGGTCCATGCGTATGTGTATTGATTATCGAACAGGGTTACGTTGAAGAACCGGTATGCCTTGCCCCGCATTGATGATTTGTTTGACTAGCTTAAGGGAGCTAGAGTGTTTTCCAAGATTGACTTGAGATATTGGTATCATCAGTTGAGGATTTGGGATTCTGACATTTCGAAGACTGCTTTCAGGTCCAGATATAGTCATTATGAATTCTTGGTTATGTCATTTGGGCTGACCAATGCCCCAGATGCGTTTATGCAATTAATGAACAATGTGTTTCAGCCTTACCTTGATTCCTTTGCCATTGTGTTCATTGATGACATCCTAGTTTATTCTCGTAGCCAGGAAGAGCATGCTCGACATTTAACAGTTGTGTTACGGAGGTTGAGGGAGGAGAAGCTTTATGCGAAATTCTCCAAGTGTGAGTTTTGGCTTGGTTCGGTAGCTTTCTTGGGGCACGTGGTTTCTAGTGAGGGTATTCAAGTTGATCCGAAGAAGATAGAGCCAGTGCAGAGTTGACCCAAACCGTCCTCAGCTACAGAGATTAGGAGTTTCCTTGGTTTGGAGGGATATTACCGTCACTTTTTGGAGGGATTCTCTTCTATTGCTTCTCCTTTGACCAGATTGACCCAGAAGGGTGCTCTATTCAGATGGTCTGATGAGTGTGAGGAGAGCTTTCAAAATCTCAAGCCAACATTGACTACAACTCCGGTACTAGTTTTGCCTACGGGTTCGGGTTCTTACACAGTCTATTGTGATGCTTCTAGAGTTGAGTTGGGAGCGGTATTGATGCAGGACGGTAGGGTGATTTCCTATGCATGCAGAAAGTTGAAGGTGCACGAGAAGAATTATCCAATGCACGATCTTGAGTTAGCTGCCATTGTTCATTCCATGAAGATTTGGCAGCATTATTTGTATGGAGTGCAGTGTGATATTTTCACTGATCATCATAGTTTACAGTATCTGCTGAGGTAGAAGGACTTGAATTTTCATAAGAGGATCTCCTCAAGGATTATGACATCACTATCTTATATCATCTGGGGAAGGCCAATGTAGTGGTTGATTCCTTGAGTCGCTGAGCAGAGAGTTTGGGGAGTCTAGCCTACCTTCCAGTAGCAGAGCGGCCAATAGCTCTTGATGTTCATGCCTGCAGGTCGGTTGGTGAGATTGGATCTATCAGATCCCCCGTGGGTGTTGGCTTGTGTAGCCTCCAGGTCTTCTCTTTACGAACAGATTAGAGCACGCCAGTATGATGATCCACATTTGCTTGTTCTTCGGGACAGGGTCCGTCACGGTGATGCCAGGGATGTGGTTATTGGTGACGATGGGGTCATGACGATGCAGGGCCGAATTTGCGTGCCCAGTGTAGATGGACTTCGAGATTTGATTCTAGAAGAGGCTCATAGTTCGCGGTATTCCTTCCATCCAGGTGCCGCGAAGATATATCAGGATTTGAGGAAACATTATTGGTGGAAGAGAATGAAGAAGGATATTGTGGATTTTGTGGCTCGGTGTCTCAACGGCCAGCAGGTTAAGTATGAGCACCAGAGACCAGGTGGATTGCTTTAGAGATTTGATATTCCGGAGTGGAAGTGGTAGCGGACCACCATGGACTTCGTAGTTGGACTCCCACGGACTTCGAGGAGGTTTGATGCTATATGGGTTATTGTGGATCGGCTGACCAAGTCCGCGGACTTCATTCCTGTAGGTACTACTTATTCTTCGAAGAGATTAGCTGAGATTTATATCAGGGAGATTGTCCGATTGCATGGGGTTCCAATTTCTATCATTTCCGACAGAGGCACTCAGTTCCCATCTCAGTTTTGGAGAGCCGTGCAGAAAGAGTTGGGTACTCAGGTCGAGTTGAGCAAAACGTTTCACCCTCAGAACGACGGGCAGTCGGAGCGTACCAATCAGATTTTTGAGGATATGTTGCGTTCTTGTGAGATTAACTTTGGTGGTTCATGGGGCCAGTTTCTGTCACTAGCAGAGTTTGCATATAATAACAGCTATCAGTCGAATATCCAGATGGATCCTTATGAGGCTTTATATGGTAGGAGGTGCAGGTTTCCGGTTGGTTGGTTTGAGCCGGGCTAGGATAGGCTATTGGGCACAAACATAGTTCACGATGCATTGAGTAAATCGAAGTTGATTCAGGAGTGGCTTCGCATGGCGCAGTCTAGGCAGAGGAGTTATGCGGACCGGAAGGTCCGAGATGTGTCTTCCATGGTTGGGGATAAGGTGCTGCTGAAGGTATCACCTATGAAGGGTGTTATGAGATTCGGGAAGAGGGGGAAACTGAGTCCCAGGTTCATTGGGCCATTTGAGGCGCTTCAGAGGGTTAGGGAGGTGGCTTATAGGCTTGATATGCCTCCCAGTTTATCGAGTATTCATCATGTATTCCATGTTTCTATGCTCCAGAAGTATGTTGGTGACCCGTCCCATGTTTTGGACTTCAGCACGGTTTAGCTCGAGGGTGATATGTCATATGAGGTAGAACCAGTGGCTATTTTGGGTCGATAGGTCAGCAAGCTGAGGTCTAAGGATATAGTTTCAGTGAAGGTTCAGTGGAAAGGGCAGTCGGTGGAGGATTCCATCTGGGAGGCCGAGCGGGAGATGCAGGACAAATATCCTCACTTATTCGAGACTCCAGACATATTTTGTTTAACCAAAGAATTAAACCCTTTGACTAAAGCTTATTTTTAAGATGAATACAGGTTACTAATAATCAAGTGTCACGCCCCAAAATCGAGGGACGCGACCGGCACTCAACCGGGTGACCCCAGTCAAGCGAACCTGATTTGCCTTTCCTAACCCATGCGTTACCCCGTGATTTCAATATACATTATTCATGTGAAATAGCCATTTATAACTTAAGCATAAACTTACAACCTGAATTCATTTCTACTTACAAAATACATACAACATTTACCAACGTGGATAACGATTACGAACCTTACGCTTACTACCCAAAATACATATATAGATTACCCACATTGTGTCTACGGAACCTCTACGAATAAAAAAGATTTATAGAATACTTGCTGCCAACAAGGCCCCGGCTATACCTTACACTACACTATAAACTAAAAATAAGGCGACATGAGCCACACGTGGCCCCGGGAGGAAGTGGGGCTCACCAGAACAACTGACAAAAAGGAGAGGAGGCACTACTAACGGTGGGCTGAATTACATGCTGTAGAACCACCTACATTCATATAAGAAAATGTAGCGCCCCTGGCAAAAGGGACGTTATTACTCTCGAATAGTACTAGTATGTATGAACAAACTTTATCCCAAGTACAATCAAACAATACACAAGTAAGAAACAGTAATAGAACCAATTAATTAATGCACATGAAAAGAAACAGCCAAAATCAACAAGTTTCACAATCTCTCTTTTTTCCCTTTCAACATCACTATATTCAAGAGTTTTCCCCGATTTTCATTTCGATAGTGATAACGATCATATTCCATCCTTATTACCTCGGCCACCCTTATTATCTCGGCCACCCTTATTACCTTACATCTCATCAAATTTAATAGATTTTCATTTCAATGGTGATAATGATCACATTCATCCTTATTACCTCGGCCTCCCTTATTACCCCGACCACCCTTATTCCCTCAGTTCATATCAACAATTTATTTATTTGGGCCCAAGGAACCATAATTCTCACTAAGCAGTAATTCATGAAAACGGTGTTGTCATAATCGTTCAACTCATTTACATTATTTCACAATACCTTTTTTCATTACTTTCCACGCGCGGCTTTTAGCCATTATATACATTCCCACACTTGGGCACATCAACAATCTTTCATTCATTAACACGTACTTTCATATCGATACCCTCGAGCATTTACGAGCTTTGCACATAATAAGACATGCACAACAAAACACTTTTTACAACCTCATATAGCACGGTAGTATGACAATCAACTAGGAAAATCAGAGAATAGAATCTTACGTCTTAACACATTTGAACAATCAATTCACATATTTTCAGCATGGTACACATGTCGTATGCTCGGACCCAACAAGAGGATTCTACAAAGGTTAGAGTTAGACATACACACCTGGGGTCGAAATCCCCTTTTAAATTTTACTCACAAATCACCGGACCGACTAGTACCGTCAATCTAGTTCACAATTAAACATATTCAACTCAGAATTGGGAATCATGCATACAATTTGAAATCTTTTAAGCATTTTATTGAATGCTATGTGACCCCATTAGATTACCACCCCTTCTTTGTGAACTATACCCCAACCCACTTCCTCTTACTAGATTATGGACATTAATGAGCATGCATGCAAGGTATTAATTCATATTTTCAAGAATCAGTTCATGAGAGTCCCCTTTTGTTTAAAACCTGAAAACTTATGCAAAGGGTTTGGGATTCTTACCTCTTATAATGAAGAAGAAGATGATTACTCGAAATTTCCAGGCCTGAGTGACTTTGAAAATCCAATTGATAAAGATGAGGCTTTCTATCTCAAGAACCCTCTCTCCCCTCTCTCTAATTTTGTTCAAAAAATTCTTAAAAATGAAGGGGAGGGGTGTTTTAGTGAACTGGGGTCGGGTTTTAAAAATTAGAAAAATAGGGCCCGACATAAGAATGCAGTCGGGAATGCGATCGCATTCCTGACATGGTGTCCACAAAATCGACCATAGAATGGCCCTCAAGATGGGCCAAAATTCAAAGTACACTGCCCAGGTATGCGACCATTATGTGGTCCGCATACATGTTATGCGATCGCATAGTGCGTTGCATAACCTCCCTCCCAAAAAATAAAAGGCAACAATGCGAAAATTATGCGGTCTGCGGAACCGAAATGCGATTGCATATTGGACCGCATAGTTGACCTCAAATGGGGAAGTGATCTGCCTGTGTATGCGACCATTATGCGGTCCGCATACACCTTATGCGATCGCATAGTGCGTCGCATAACACCCACTTTCTGGAAAATTTTATTCCTTAAGTCGTGGGGTACTTTTTACTCAATTTAGGTCCGTTTTAAAAATTTCCACAATAAAAACAACTTGGGGACTCATTCGGGCATTATTTTAAACAAGAAAATTTTACGGGTCTGTACATCCTCCCCCCATAAAATCATTCATCCTCGAATGAGGATTTTTAGAAATCAATTAGTTTTGAAAGCATGATATGCAAACTTCCAGATTTTCACTAACTCCCATATTTCAGAAAAATTTCGCTAGAGTTCCCTTTGTAATTAGACCTATCTACCTGTCAGAGAGACCCCGAAACACATTTCCAAGCACCATTACATAATTTTAATCACCCAATAACTCACATACAACGTTGTTACATCAACAATTTGCAAATATTCAATCATTTTGTCAATTACACATAGTTCTTTCTTCTTATACCACAAATTTGCATATGATTCACATTTTTGCACATAACTTGGTCATTTTAATGAGTCACATACAACCCAATCACCTTAATATACTATATCCGTTTCAATTAATCATTACCAACCTACACAACTATTAATCACTTGCCTAACACATACATTCCACAAAACTTTCATTTACTTCAAGGGTTGCACACTACCCAAATAGCAACAGTGGGTTCAATTTCAGCACACATTGGGAAATTAAAATGATAAGGCAATTAGGGGAAGATGGGGTGATTTTGCACCAAACTGAACATAAAATAAAACTTTCTTAGAGATGAAAGTTCTGACGAACATTACTAGACTTATTCAAACAAATGGGGATATTTTTCTTTCATCTAATTTTCCGCTTCCCATGTGGCTTCCTCAACGTGTTGACTTTGCCACAATACTTTAACTGAAGAAATTTCTTTGTTCCTCAACCTACGGACTTGTCTATCAAGAATAGCAACCGGAACCTCTTCATACGATAACTTTTCATTAACCACAATAGTCTCAACTGACACGATGACTGATGGATTTCCAACCACTTTCTTCAACATAGACACGTGGAACACCGGGTGCACTAATGACAATTCCGGGGTAATTCCAACCTATAAGCCACTTGTCCTGTCCTTTGAGCAATCAGATATGGCCCGACATACTTTGGGCTCAATTTCCCTTTCTTTCCAAACCGCATCACTCCCTTCATGGGAGATACCTTCAAGAACACCCAACCATCTACTTGGAATTCCCATTTCTCTTCGACGAACCTCTGCATAGGATTTTTGACGGCTCTGAGCAGTTTTCATCCTCTCTTGAATGACTCAAACTTTTTCCAACGCCTGGTGCACAAGATCTGGCCCTAATAATTCTGACTCACCAACCTCAAACCATCCAATCAGAGATCTACACCTTCTTCCGTACAAAACCTCAAATGGGGCCATCTGAATACTAGCGTGAAAGCTGCTATTGTAAGCAAATTCGATAAGCGGCAAATGATCATCCCAACTACCTTTGAAGTCCAACACACAAGCTCGTAACATATCTTCAAGAGTCTGAATAGTCCGCTCTGCCTGACCATCAGTCTGCGGATGGAAAGCTGTGCTGGGATTTACCTGAGTACCCAAACCTTGGTGAAATTTCCTCTAAAAATTAGTCGTGAACTGGGCTCCTCGATCTGAGATAATAGAAACTGGAGTACCATGAAGCATGACTATTTCCTTGATATACAACTGAGCGTACTATTCTGCAGTATCAGTGGACTTGACTGGCAAGAAGGGAGCTGATTTCGTGAGTCGATCCACTATCACCCAAATTGAGTCGAACTTGCACTAAGTGCGAGGTAACCCTACCACTAAATCCATGTTGATCATTTCCCATTTCCATATTGGAATTTCCATAAGCTGAGTTAACCGACCGGGCCTTCGGCCTTCACCTGCTGACAATTCGGACATTTAGATACAATGTCTGCCACACCCCTCTTAATACCGCTCCACCAATAAAATTCACGGAGATCTTGATACATTTTCGTAGAACCTGGGTGCATGAAACATATATCCTTCCCTGGCACCGTAAAACACCATCATCGCTACCGAGTAAAAATGCCGAAATCTTGCTATTCAAAACTGCCTCCTTCAACTGCGCCAATGCTGGATCCATATACTCCTTTTCCTTGACTTCTGCTACAAGTGATGATTCTGCCCCATTATGCATCATGACTTTCCCCTCGTATAAGGTCGAGAGACAGACCCCCAGACTAGCCAATTGACAAACCTCCCGAGCCTACGATCTTCCTCCAAACGAGCCAGACTAACCATAGACTTCCGACTGAGAGCGTCAACCACTACATTTGCTTTTCCCGGATTGTACAAGATATTCATATCATAATATTTAAGAAATTCAAACCACAACCGCTGCCTTAAATTTAACTATTTCTGCTTGAACAAATATTGGAGATTCTTGTGGTCTGAGAACACGTCTACATGGACCCCATACAAATAATGCCGCCAGATTTTTAATGCAAACACAAATGCCGCGAGTTCTAAATCATACGTCGGATAATTCTTCTCGTGATTCTTGAGTTGCTTGGAAGCATAGGCTATAACCTTCCCGTGTTGCATCAACACACATCCCAAACCAACCCTTGAAGCATCACAATAAACCACAAATCGCTCCGTGCCCTCTGGCAAGGTTAACACCGGTGCCGAAGTCAATCTTGATTTCAATTCTTGAAAGCTCTTCCCACAAGTGTCAGACCATTGGAACTTAGTTTCTTTCTGCGTCAATTTAGTCAATAGGGAGGCGAGGGTAGAGAATTCATCTACAAACCTCCGATAATACCCAGCTAGACCCAAGAAACTGTGAATCTCTGTCGGGGTTGTTGTTCTAGGACAATCCTTCACCGCTGTGATCTTCTGGGGATCAACCTTAATCCCTTCTCTGGACACAACATGACCCAAAAATGTGACTGACTGCAACCAAAATTCACATTTTGGAAACTTGGCATACAATTGGTGCTGATTAAGAGTCTGTAGAACTACCCTGAGGTGATTAGCATGATCCTCTCGATTCCGCCAGTAGACAAGGATGTAATCAATAAAAATAATCACGAAGGAGTCAAGAAATGGTTTGAAAATTCGATTCATAAGATCCATGAAAGCCGTCTGAGCATTGGTGAGTCCAAATGACATTACAAAAACTTAAAAATGGCCATAACGAGTTCTGAAGGAGGTCTTAGGAATATCCTACTCTCTGATCTTCAACTGGTGATACCCCGATCGTAAATCAATTTTGGATAAAAACCTCGCGCCCTGTAATTGGTCGAACAAATCATCTATCCGAGGCAATGGATACTTGTTTTTGATAGTGACTTTGTTGAGCTGCCGATAATCAATACACATCCGAAGCGATCCATCCTTCTCCCTAACGAAAAGAACCGGAGCGCCCCACGGTGACACACTCGGCCGAATGAACCCCTTCTCTAATAAGTCTTTCAATTACTCCTTTAACTCCCTCAACTCTGCTGGCGCCGTTCTGAATGGTGGAATAGATATTGGTTGCGTATCTGGGAATACATATATCCCGAAATCAATTTCTCTATCTGGCAGAATCCCTGGAAGCTCGTCCGGAAATAATTCAAGAAACTCATTCACGACTGGGACGGACTCGAGGGCAGACACTTCTGAAGTGGTGTCCGCAACCCGGACCAAATGATAAACACACCCCTTTTTAATCATCTTCGAGGCCTTAAGATAGGAAATGAACCTACCCTTTGGCACCACACCATTCCCTTTCCACTAAATAACTGACTCATTAGGAAACTTTAGCCTCATCATTCTGGTCCGGCAATCGAGTTTAGCAAAGCATGAGTAAAGCCAATCCATTCCCATGATAACATCAAAATCTACCATCCCAAGCTCGATAGGATCAGTCGTGGTATCTCGTCCACACACCGTGACCATACAATTCCTATAGACTTGCGCGGCTGTAATAGAATCACCAACCGGAGTCGACACAAAGAACAACTTATGAAGTTGTTTGGGTTCTATCCCAAACTTGAAGCAATAAATGGGGTAACATAAGACAAGGAGGACCCCGGATCAATAAGAGCATAACAATCAAGGGCTTGAACAGCCAGAATACCTGTATCAACATCTGGAGAAGCCTCCGCACTGTGGCGACCACTCAAAGCATAGAACTAGCTGGGTCTACCTCTACCACAAGATCCACCCCTAGTCTTAGCCTTCCATACTGTATAGTCCCCCAAGTGTTTGAGCTTTGAAGAATGAAATCTCGAGCACTTGATAATTCCTTCTTTGTGGTCCTTTTCTTGAAGAGGAAAAACATTCCAGACTCGAAGGTATATAGTTTTTTAGATGATGACTTCTTAACCCTTTTAAAACGTCCATCAGAAAGTGTAAACCTAGACCGAGAATTATGTTATTTCCTCGTGTCTTTGCAGGTATAATATCATCATCTGGTGATGGGTTAGCTTTATGCCTATCATCTAAAAAAGCTAGTAAAAATTTTAAATGTTTAAAATAAAATTGAATGTGTGATACCTGACAGTGGGCATTCTTTTCTTTCAGAAGTAATACTTCTTCAGATGGATGGCGTTCCAACTTGTTGGTAGAACTCTGTCGTCCATAGCTTCCAATTCATAGGCGCCTTTCCCAGCTATGCCTCGAATTTTGTAAGGTCCTTACGATTTTGGATTTAGCTTTCCTGCACCTGCTTCTTTCGTTGATTGAAAGTCTTTTTTGAGGACGAAGTCCCCAATCTTAAAGTACCTGAGATGAGCTTTACGGTTGTAATAACGCTCTATGATTTATTTTTGAGCTGCCATCCGTATCAATGTTTCTTCTCTCCGTGGTTTGAGCAGGTCCAAGTTGGTCCTCAATTCATCGTCGTTTTCACCTTTCATTGCTGTTGAGAACCTTATGCTTGGTTCGCCAATCTCCTATGGTATTAAGGCTTCTGAGCCATAAACAAGTGCGAATAGAGTTTCTCCCGTGGCTATTTTTGAAGTTGTTATGTATGCCCATAATACCGTTGGTAACTCATCAGACTAGTTTCCTTTGGCTTTTTCCAGCCGCTTTTTTAGATTGTTGATGATGACCTTATTCGTTGACTCAGCTTAACCATTAACCACATGGTGGTACGCCGTTGAGGTGATCCGCTTGATTTGCCAGCTTTCGAAGAATTCTTTGATTTGCGAGCCTATGAATTGTGGGCCATTATCACACACGATTTCCTTTGGTATTCTAAAGCGGAATATTATGTTTCGCCATAAGAAGCTCTTAACTTCCTTTTCTCACACTTGTTTGAACGCTTCTGCCTCTACCCATTTTGTAAAATAGTCGGTTAGTACGAGTAAAAACTGTACCAGTCCTTTAGCTTTGGGAAGAGGTCCTATTATGTCCATACCCCATTTCATGAAAGCCCATGGGGATATTATTGGATGTAATTATTCCGCTGGTCGATGCATGTTATTGGCAAACCTTTGGCATCTGTGACATTAGGATACAAAATTCTCAACTTCTTTTTCCATCTTAGGCCAATAGTATCCGACTCTGGTTAGTGTTTTCACTAAGGATCTCGCCCCTGAGTGGTTTCCACAGTGTTCTTCGTGGACTTCTTTCATCACAAATTCCGTTTGGTTAGGTCCAAGGCATTTAGCTAGGGGTCCTCCGACCATCTTGCGATAAAGTATGTTGCGAATATGGCAGTACCGTGCAGCTTTGCGGCATAGTGCTTGAGCCGCCTTCCTGTCTTCAGGTACGATGCCATTCTGCAAAAAACTAAGAATTTCGTTTCTCTAGTCCCAGGTTAGGTTGTTGAAAGTTACCTCATTCCCGTCCTGGTCTATTATTGAATGAAATAGCTGAAAGACAATTGTATTGTCTTTGTTCGTTACTTTCGTGACTGCTGCGAGGTTAGCTAAAGCATCTGCCTCTGCATTTTCCTCTCTAGGTATTTACACTACCTTCCATGTTTTGAATTTTCTCACGAGCTCTCGTGCTTTTTCAAGATACTGTTGCATTCTGGTCTCTCGAGCGACGTAAGTCCCCTGTATCTGATTTACTACCAGTTGGGAGTCAGTGTTGATCACAATTTGCTCGATTGAGAGCTCCCGTGCAAGTTCAACCCTGCAATAACAGCTTCGTACTCTGCTTCATTGTTAGTGATAGGATAACAATTTATATCTTGCCGTTTCTTTTCACCCGTGGGTGATATCAAGACTATGCCTAAGTCGGCGCCTTTTATATTTGAAGAACCATCGGTGAAAATGGTCCATAGGCCTGGATTAACACCGTTAAAGAGTTGTAACTTTTTTTCTACTTCAGATACAATGCTATTACTAAAGTCAGCAACAAAATCAACTAGTATTTGAGACTTAATTTCAGTCCTAGGCTGATAGATTATCTCATGCTCGCTTAATTCTATGGCCCACTTGGCTAATCTTCCTGACAAATCTTGCTTATGAAAAATATTTCTTAAAGGATATTGAGGTCACAACAGTGATTGGGTGGCATTGAAAATAGGGTCGTAATTTTCTAGATGCCATTATTAAAGCTAAGGCTAACTTTTCCAGATGTGGATATCTAGTCTCAGCATCTACCAAAGGTTTACTTACATAATAGATTGGTGATTGTTTACCTTTTTCTTCTCTTACCAATACTGCACTTACAGCAATTTCTATGACAGTCAGGTAGATGTAGAATCTTTCCTCTTCTTTTGGCTTTGAAAGCAGTGGTGTTTTCGATATATAAATATTCAGGTTCTTGAGGGCTTGCTGACATTCTTTAGTCCATTCGAACTAATTCTGCTTTTTGAGAACTGAGAAGAATTTAACACTTTTTTCGGAAGATCTAGAAATAAACCTACCCAAAGCTGCTATTCTCCCTGTCAGTCTTTGAACTTCCTTTTTATTTGTTAAGACATCGGGTATTTCTTCTGTGGCTTTAATTTGAGCTGGATTTACCTCCATTCCTCTGTTTGATACCAGGAAACCCAAAAATTTGCCTGATTGAACTCCAAAAGCGCATTTCTCTATATTTAACTTCATATTATACCTGCGTAAAATATCAAAGGAAGTAGAGAGGTGCTGGAAATGGTCTTGTGCTTGTGTTGATTTTACCAACATGTCATCAATGTAAATCTCCATTATTTTTCCCAGATGTTCTTGGAACATCTTGGTCACTAACCTTTGATAGGTGGCTCCAGAATTTTTTAGGCCAAAGGGCATGACTTTATAACAATAAGTCCCCTTGTTCGTGATAAAGGAGGTTTTTTCCTCGTCTAAAGGATCCATTTTAATATGATTATAACGAGAATATGCATGTAGAAATCTTAATAGTTCATGACCTGCAGTGGCATTAATCATTTGATCTATATGAGGCAATGTGAATGAATCTTTGGGGCATGCTTTTTTTAAATCAGTATAATCTACGTATACTCTCCACTTGCCATTCTTTTTAGGTACTACCAAAATATTTTCTAACCATTTAGGGTACGTTATCTCTCGTATCGAACCAATCTTCAAGAGTTTCTGTACCTCTTCGTCAACCACTTGGTTCTTGAATGGTCCTTGCTTTCTTTTCTTCTGCTTAATAGGTACGAGGATATATCTTGATTTAATTTATGAGTCATCACTTCTGGTGGAATGCCTGTCATATCTGAGTGGGACCACACAAAGAAGTTTGCGTTAGTCTTTAAATAATCAATCAACTTACCTCTTCGAGCGGAGTCTAGCCTCGTGCCTATATAGATTCTCTGCTCAGGCTTTTGTTTGGATAATGGAACAGCTTCGAGCTCTTCTATAGTTGTTTTGATGTGCTCATCTTCCTCCGGTTCACAAATGACGTCCGGTCTGGAATCTGTTTCTGTGTGGTATAGTATACCTTCCATGATAACTTGATTTTCCTTCTCGTATGTATTTTCTTTTGTACATGTTTCAACAATAATACCTTTCGTACCTATTTGGGCAGTAATTTCATCCATGCATGTTTGGGCGGTGATACCTGCTTGGGAGATTTCCTTATCTCGTAATTCTTCCACCTCTATTTTTTTGTTGTAGTGTATCACAGAATTTATATTTTTCGCGGTCTGTTGATCTACTTTGATTTGTTGAATCCCGCATTTAGAGGGAAATTTGATTACCTGATGCAACTTGGAGGGTATCGCTTTCATGTCGTGGATCCATGGTCTTCCAATGATCACGTTATAAGCCATGTGAGTATCGATGACTTGGAACCTAGCTCTTTTGATCACCCCCCTCAGCATAAGTGCTAAGCTCAATTTCTCGTTTTGTTATAACTGTCGAGTTACCAAACCCTGATATGACTCGTGCTTTTGGGATTACTTGATTCCCCAGTAGCATCTCCTCCACGACTCTTAGAAAAATGATATTGACTGAACTAGATGGATCAATCAACACTCTTTTTACGTTAGTGTCATGAATAAGTAAAGATACTACCAGAGCATTTTTATGCGGAAGCATTCATCTGCTGCTATCTGCATCATCGAATGTTATATCGTCTTCTCCACGAACATGTTTCCCGTGTGCAATTGTGAACTTTGTGGTTGTTTTGCAAATCACTCTGTTTACTTCTTCATCCCCGTGTATTACGTTAACGGTTCGTTTTGGAGAAGGAGGCTCTGGGGGCTCCTGCATGTTCCTCATGTATGCCTGTTTTCCTTTATCACTAAACAATTCTGTTAAATAACCCTACTTTAACAAATTTTCTACTTCACTTTGTAAAACTCTGCAATCCGCAGTTTTATGCCCATGATCGTTGTGAAATTCACACCAATGATCTAGGTTTCTTCTACTTGGATTTGACCGCATCTCTTTGGGCCACTTAACCCTGTCTCCCATGTTCTCAATATTGAGACAAGTTCAGTAGTACTTACATTAAAGGTATGATCCCCAATTTGACTACTACCTCTAGGTCGTTCATCTCAATCTTTTCTGGATATAGACGAGGATGAGACTACATCTTTCCTTGTGGTCTATAATCCGACCTAGTGTTTTTGAACCTGGAGCGGATATCGCGTCCCGAGGGTCCTAAGTAAGGATCGTACCTATTTTTACCCGATCTTCTATCTGATTCAGGACGTCTGGATCTGGAATGATCTTCATCTCTCAAACGAGCAATGATATCTTCTTCTATTCTGAGTTTAGTATTGTACCTGTTATATACATTGTTCCATGTTGTGGCAGGAAATTCTCTTAGATTCTCCTTAAGTCGCCAGGTGGCTTCTGAGCTTTTATTGTTCAAGTTGCTTGCAAATGCCATGGCTGCCCAATTATCAGAAACCCTGGGTAACTGCATTCTTTCTCGTTGAAACCTGTCTACGAACTCACTGAGTAGTTCCGTGTCTCCTTGTTTTATTTTGAATATGTCTTCCATTCTCTTCTAAACTTTTTGTGCACCAGGAGTGTGCTTTTATAAATGAATCTGCAAGCTCAGCAAAAGAGTCAATAGAATTTTCAGGGAGAAGAGAATACCAGGTTAGAGCCCCTTTGGTAAGTGTTTCCCCAAATTTTTTGACAAGGACTGATTCAATCTCTTGTTTCGTTAAGTCGTTGCCTTTTACCCTAGTAATGAAAGCAGTCACATGGTTGCGTGGGTCAGTTGTTCCAACATATTTGGGAATGTCAGGCATTTTAAACTTCTTGGGTATAGGCAAAGGTGCCGCACTTGGCTTCCAAAGTTGTTGAGAATATCTATCAACATTGATGCCTTTGATGACAGGTGGTACACCAGGAATTTGTTTGATGCGATCATTCTGCTCCTTCATTTGTTTCTGCATAGTTAGTAGTAAATTTTGTAATTCAGAGTTATTAGATATACCTGGTCTCGTTTCGAGAGATTCATTAGGAGTATCTCCTTTTCCTGAGTTTGCCAACCCAGATTGAGGATTTTCCATGGTGATGGTGTTATTGGGAGGTGGCGTCGGTAGTGTAGGCAATGCTGCCGGTAATCCTCTCACAAATTCTTGCAAAGCTTGGCTCACATATTCTGCAATCATTTGCTTTACACGATCTTGTTCCACAGTTTGATCATTATTACCATTGTTGTTATTGGATCTTTCTGGGGATTGTTCCCCCGAACCACGTAGGGTTCCTGAAGGCGATGGAACTGAGGTTCCACTTCTTTGCTGGCTGTTGCCGTTGGGGTTTGACATAATTCAAATGATATCACTTGGAAAGTAAACAAAGATTATCAGTTTCCCGGTAACGGAACCAATTTGTTTAACCAAAGAATTAGATCCTTTGACTAAAGCTTATTTTTAAGATGAATACAGGTAACTGATAATCAAGATAATAGAAAAAATGAATAATAAACGATATTGCAGAAATAAAGATTGACGTTGATTGTATTCGAGAATCAGATGCCTTTACAAGATGTATCCCCCCCTATATAGGAGATTCTTATAATGTACGACTCTTGCTATGGTTACTAATTAATAACTAATTATGACATTAATGAGGTGTTACAAAGGATAACAGTAATTGGGTTCCAGTTACATAATGTTTGAGTAATCAATTATGGGTCCCTGAATCTGCTCGTAGCTTTGTCAAGATTTATTCTGACCATGCCTCTCTCCCTTTTTGATCAAGTTGTGTTTCCCGTGGCTGATAAGTTCATGGGTTTACTGAACCGTGCCTCTTTGTACCATATCTCTTCAAGGAATCACGTCCAGCTACCACGTTTTCCTGTGTCTACATGACTGGTTGAGTTGTCAAGAGCTGTCTTACGTGTGAGACTCTTTTTTACCAATACATGTTTCTTGACCCGTTCAAGCATGAACGTTTCTTTAAGAGGGGGAGGATGTAATGACCCGGCCGGTCGTTCCATGAGATTTACCCCGTTTCCCCCATTTATACATTTGTTATATATTGCTATCCTGTTTTTGTTGTGTTGGGTCAGTTGGTTTGGGTCCAGAGTGGTTATGGTGAGGATTGAGGCATTTAGTCTCTTAAAGTAGCCTAATAGTTGAGAAAGTCAACTGAGAGTTGATTTATTGCTGAACGTACTCGGAATGCGGATTTTATGGCTCAGATAGCTTTGTTAGGTGATTTGGGACTTAGGAGTGTGTTCAGAATGAAGTTTTGATGACCGGTGTAGAATTAGGCTTGAATTGGCGAAAGGTATTTTTTGGCGATTACCGATTGGCAGTGGAAAATAGGCTATCAAGGCCGGAATGGAATTCCCGAAGTTGGAGAAGGTTCGTAATGTCATTTTGGATATGTCTGCATAATTTCAGGTCAATCGGAGGTGTTTTGGTTGGTTTTGGCGTAGTTGGCAAAATTTGGAAATTTCAAAGTTCATAGACTTGAATTTGATGTAGTTTTGGTGTTTTCTTGTTGTTTTGGTGTTTTGAAGGCTCGACTAAGTTGGAATAATTCTATGGGGTGTGTTGGTATGTTTGGTTGGGGCCCCGATGGGCTCGGGATTGATTTCGGATGGTTGGCAGGGTTTTGAACTTGGAAATTTGCAGCAAATAGCTGCTGGTGTGAGGTTCTGGTATTGGCCGCACCTGCGGATGTGTAGTCGTAGGTGTGATGTCGTAGGTGCGAAGTTATGGCCGCACATGCAAAGCCGCAGGTGTGAAATTGGTCCGTTAAGTGGGATTCCGTAGATGCGTACCTGGGACCGCAGGTGCAGGTCCACAGGTGCGACTAAGTGTCTGCAGGTGCGGAAATATTGGCAGAAACAGTATAAAAAGGGGTCTCTGTGAATATTGTCTCATTTCACCATTTTTGCATGCGGGAGGATCTCTTTGAAGGCAATTTGAAGAAAGGAATTCGTGATTCTTCAGTGAAGGTAAGTTCTCTGGTTATTAACATCATTTCTATGCTATTTTGTTCGGATTATGCTTGAAAATTTGAGGATTTAAGTAGGAAAAGGTTGGGAAGAAGGGCTGGAGAACTGGAATTTTCTTTGGAGGTTTTCGGTTGGCAATTGTGATCCGATTGTGATGATTTTGGTATGAGTAGAATCGTGGGAGGACGAGTTTTCTAGTGATGTAAAAAATATCGAATTTGGAGACGTGGGCCCGGGACTCAGGTTTTGCCGAATTTTGAGATTCTTGTATAATTTGATAGTTTTCAATTGGGTTGTGTTCCTTTGGTATATATTAATGATATTAAACTTGTTTTGGCTAGATTCGGAGCAATCGGGAGCCAATTCGAGGGGCAAGAGCATAGCGGACTAGTGTTGTGGCCCGGTAGAGGTAAGTAATGGTTATAAATCTTGTCCTGAGGGTATGGTACCCCGGACTAAATATTTCTTACTGATTTTAGAATGGCGCACATGTCGGATGACGAGTATGTGGCGCGTGCTGATTTTTGGATTGGACTAGTTCCTCTCCGCGGCAACTAATGAGTTGCATATGTTACTCAAAACCTTATGTTAAATTATGTTCTAAAGATTGTTTAAATATTTGGGCTATAAGCCGCATTTTGGGGCTCGTGCCGATCTATTTAGAAAACTTGGGGGGATTTTTACTGCTATTTTTTTCTCACTACTTGTTGATGATTTCACTCAGCCACATTGTGCTTACTGTTGAAACTCAGCCTGGTTTACACTACTTTGAGATTTAAAATCATGTTTTGGGTCGAGTACCCTGTTTTATTCATTTTCCCGAGGGGCCTTTTGAGTGGTTCTGCTGAGTGAGGTCGAGGGTCTGATTGTGAGGTGCTAAGTGACATTAGCGCTTGGGCTCAAGGAGCCCCTCCAGAGTCTGTACACACCCCCAGTGAGCGCACAGAGTGTCGAGTGCCGCGTGATGAGTGATTGGGAGGCCTGAGTGACTGTGAGGTGCTGAGTGACTGATTATGAGTGACTGTGAGGCATGCCCGAGGGGCTGATTATCATACATGTTTTTGCCCGAGGGGCTACTTATGATTTTACTACTTTCATTCTGAACTTATGAAATATGTTTTGCCCGAGGGCCCTCTATATGATTCATTTCATTTTCATACTAAATCTTTTGGTTTGAAGTTGTTAAAAATATGCATTCTTCAAAGGACTTTTCTGAAGTTGGTTTTAAGGCATGATGATTTCGTATATTTATGTTTACCCTATTGGAAAGTAAGGCTGTGTATATTGTGATTTGATGGCATTGATTTTATGTGTTTCCTTGCCGCTTAGACTTGATTTATTTTCATTACTACTGAGTTGGCGTAATCACATTACTCCCTGCACCCCTGTGTGCAGATTCAGGTGCAGATACCGAGCATTAGCCATTTATTCCACGCAGAGCCGGATTTCGGGATATAGAGGTAGTTGTTCAGCGTCCGCAACATCTCTGTTTTACCTTCTTGTTGTATATGGATTTTATTTAGAGGTTTTGTATTATAATGTCGTACCTTTGGCTTATTTTCCTTAGATGCTCATGACTTGTTGGCTCCGGGTTTTGGGGTTGGTGGCACTGTTTATTGGCCTACTTTGTTTAGTAAACTCTTTATATTTATGAAATGCATGGAATATGATTGGGATTTTGAAAGAAATTGTAAACATCTGGTTATTGGCTAGCCTAGTTCCACAATGGGCGCCATCACGACCGGTTTAGGATTTGGGGTGGTGACAGATATCAGGATCCGGGTGGGGTTAGAGTAACCCCAATTGGTGGATGGATTGTTTGCGTTAATTGACATTTCCGAAGGATATTGCAAATATGCTAATATATCCCCTTGTGAGACACCCAGATGGTTCACTCTAGAATAGTATAGCTAGATATGGATACTAGACTCTTCAAAAAAAATTATACAAAGATAGGCACTGGAATGGATAAATATTACCTTAGTGTGGCTCTCGTCCATAGTAATGAGAGAATGTTAGGCAACCCGAAGAGCTAGTGGATAGATCAAGGGGAGATAAAAGAAAAATAATGTCTTGTTAAAGTTTTCAGAATAATGAGGCATTACATGGATGACAACGGTAGATCAAAAAAATGATTGATAGTATTACAAAGTTTATATTCAAAGGAAGGAAAAGACAAGAGGTGACACGCCTTGGGACAACAAAAGCGTGTAGGTCATAAAGTCATATCCTCATTTCGAGAAATAAGTTCATGATTCTAACGTGATTACCAAAAGGAAAATATAGACCCCATAGTAACAGAAACCACTATGGGCTAGTGAACAAGATAAACTAAACATGAATTGGGACTGAGTGATTTGATAATAGTCAGCATCATGAGAATTTCAGAGATTGTATTCCGCCGATAATGGAATGGACGACAGAAGAATAACCTTTAAAGGTCATTCATGAAGACGTTTCCTTAAAGCAATCAATGTGAGCAAAAAATAAGCTTACAAGACTATATGTGTGAGATACACTAGGTGTCACCTTCGTGAGTAAGGAATTTTGTTATCCTTGGTACTGAAGGATTACCGCAAGGCGGGTAAGGGTCATCGATGATGTGAAAAGACGCCAAATATTAAGAGGTAAAACATCTATATGTAGATCATCATAGCACTAAATCTTAGTACTCCCTTAAATGGGGGGAATATGGAGTGATGTGGCATTAAGTTAGAATTAAATGGTTCTAGTAACTATGGAAGGGTAAAGGAAGAATGCGATAAAAATGAGAAAGTTATGAGATTGCACTTATTCAAATCCTACAGATATGCTACGATTCCAGAACATTATGCAAGCACGACGTCAAGGAGAGGAAGTAAGGGTTCCTTCCCGAAATGTTATTGATAACTAAGGAGCCAGTGCGAGAGGTAAGTTGAGACAAAGGAAATAACCCAAAAAAAATTACGCAGAATATTGATATAAGAATGGGCCAAAAAGTAGTTACTAGTTGATTCAGGAAGAGCCTAGTTATGGCTAGACAAGAGGATACAGACAAATCAACAGAGTGTGTAAGATAAACATAGTGAACCCCAACATGGGGAATTCAGTCTAGCATATGGCATCGTGATCCTTGAGAAATATTTAGATAGGAGTTGGGGTATTTATAGGTACCGTATAAGTGTTACGGTAATAAAGAGAGTACCACTGGGAAGACAATCAAAAATTTCAGTTCAGAAGCAACCCTACGAGCACAAAGGTGCGTAGGTAAGTAACTAGGGATTATTATTGACGAACAAGAACATAAATTATTGTCAAGTATATGATGTAATTAGTTTGTAAATTTACAAGATCAAGAAGGTATCCCTAATTACTACAACAAAAAACTAGCTGAAGAAATAAGGAAGAAGGCTTCAACCTAAGCATAGTAACTTTAAGAAGATATGGTCTTGTAATAGCAATCTAATTACAACATTATATGCACTCCGTAAGAAAGTGGCACATATCGTGGCTAATGAGCGGGAAGTGAAACCAAAAGTAATATTTAATGGCATGCATGGGAACAAAGACAAAGTCAGTTAGAAGAGTACCAGCCTCATAAGAAGTCAGTATGGATCTCCCACCGGATGGTGTATGCACCAGAAGTGCAAGTATTATAAGAAAGATTCAAGTTGTGGATGTTAATTATGCCGATGTGGAAGGGGGGTTATGAAAGAGGTAGAAGATACGATGTGAGATTTTAAGGTAAGTAAGGTAAAGGTGAACAATGTACGAGATACTCAGGTGCAGAAGGTTGTGAATAATCCTTACTTCAGATGGAGGGCTAAAAGCACTAGGATTGAGTATCCAAGTATGATAGTGGTGTCACTAGTGGTATATCTTCCAGCCTATGGTTTCTAGGTACCAAGAGGTCTTATTAAGAGAGTAAATAAGAGTTAGAGACGATTTAATGTCTCGCTTGATATTCCAGAATAATATAAGGAAATCTATGGTGCAAGCAAGTTGAAGGAAGGTTGCGAGTAGTATAAATAGATATGTGTAGGTCGCAAGCTAAAGTGTCGCTGAGCGACAAGGTTTTAGGAAGAAAGGAGTAAGGATAAGAAAAGGTGAGGGATAAGGTGACAAGAATGGATAAATCATCAGGATTAAGCCCATGAAAACAAAAGAGCTGATGTTTTCTCTAAGTTATAGAAAGCTCAGTATAGCATGAATGAAATCAAAGGAGTTAAAGACTAGTAGCATTTAGAAGAGATGGAATGCTGACCTAGTAGTAGAATAATAGTGTAATTGTGATAGATAAAGGATGATGTTTGGGCCTTCGATTGAGTAATGATTTGAAGGAAAAACAAGAATTTCATGGATGGCACGGGATTAGAATACACCCCTATAAGATGAATCACGTTGGGATTCTATGAAATACGGTTATTTAAGTATAGTATCGCCCTTAGGTAGATTAGGCATGTCATTTCAGATTTTCCCCGATGAGACATGAGCCCTAGCAGCAGTGTTGCATAAGAGGTCAAGTTATCAGTGCTAGATAATAGATCAATATTAAGGTGAATCAACAATAGATGAAAAAGTTCAACAGTATGAGATGAGATCACGATGTCATTCTTAAGATGAACAGTAATGAGAAAGCGTTAAAGGACTTAGATTTACACATATATGATAAGCAGCGAGAGAGTAACCTAGAGTTGGGTAGCATATCTCGGTAATAGTAAATCGAAGTAAGAGTTAGGATATAGTGTGACCAACCTAGATGTAGTAAATCCATAAGGATAGATAACCAAGTCTATGAAACAAGATATAGCAATAATCGTAAGTTCGACAAAGCACCGAGCGAAAAACATCAGTACACCTATAGATGCCGAGAGGGACATCTTGTCATGTTCTGTATATGTTCCCAAAGTGAGACCTAGAGACTGACTAAAAGCTGGAGGGAAGAGTCGCATAGGCTCACATATAAGGAAAAAGTTGTACATGGTGCATGACAGGAGGTAGCAACAGTTACTAGATTGGAAGAATTCCTACCACAGGTCGTGGTGTGAGAAAGAGGCCTAAACGTGGGAATGCTCTGGACTTTGGATTTATTAACATAACAATTGATTAGATGGAAAGGACAGTATTAAAACCATTCGTAAGAGTTGTCCGATTATGAGACCGATAAGTGCATCGGTCAACATTCGAGGACGAATGGTCCAAAGGGGGGAATGATGCTACACCCTACAATATTACGTCAATGTTATACTCCGCAGTATTACGACGATGTTACACCCCGTAGTATTGTACGTTGGATTTGTCATAAGATAATTGATATCATTTAAAGGACAAGATTATTTTGAGGTTATAAGTATTATGTTATTTCAAACAAGTGATAAGTAAATTAGTGAAGGTGAGAGGGTAAGAGAATTGAAGAAAATGAGTTTCATTGAACTTTGACATTTTGAGATAAAATATGGTCCAAGTTATAATACCTCATATTTATGGACTAATACTATACCACATGACCATGATAGTAAGGTGTATAAAGTATGTCAAAAGTTATTAGTATTTTAAGTAAATTAAGATATTACTTAATTATGTTGGTAATGGGTTAATTATTAATTTTAGTGGGAGGTTAACTAATTAACTAGAAATTGGTGGATAAGTATTTGGTGGAAACATCATCCCTACGTGGCAAGAAATGGGTTATATTTGTTAAGACCTAATAGTGACTCTCGGGCATATGTGGCTAGATGGCTTATTTAGAGGAGTCTTTGGCATGAGTCCATAAAAAGTGGGGCCCACAACCCACTTTGATAAAGACATCTTCCTACATCATTAAGGGGTGATGTTTATATTTGCTAAGTAACAGATGGGAAAGCCATAAAAGAATTCATATGATCCACAAAATGCTATAAGCAGCATAACTTGAAATTTTATGGGATCCTGGTTTATATTTCTCAAGAATATTATACGAATTTTTCCCTACTTCGATCTCACCGCTACGTGTTTTATCGAGATTGACGTGTGTTAGAGGTATTGCCAAAAGAATCGGCTCGGGTATATTAAGACTATCCCTTCTTTCCTTTTGGTATGACTCATATGATACAAACGAAACGAGCAAACGTACAACTTTCATAAATGTCTCTATTCATAGAAGCACTAGGGGTGCCTATGTTCTTGAATTCCCACGTGTCTTATTATTATATCTTTTGTTCATGTGTCTCAGAAAAATGCGTAGTTGATAAAGTTTATCCGAAGATATATTGATCTCATGATATTCCGAGAAATATTATTAACTTACTTCTTATGCATTCCATTCATTTATACATGTACATTGACTCATGACCAGATGACATTACATACATGTATATTACATGTATATGGGATATGGGAAAAGATTACGGCATTATATACGCGCCACCACCTGATCAGCTTGTATACATTGATGATTTTTCCCACAGTGGTCGAGATGATATGATGGGCCCTTATAGGCTTGATGATGCTGTGTAGGTATATACCTATGCATGATATGACATTTATACGCACATGCATGACACTATAAATGTTTCATGATTCACAGAGCTATTCAGACTTACAGGTTAAGTCTTCCCCTCTATGTTTCTTTCATGTCTATTATATACTTCTTTCGAACCATACATACTCAGTACTTTATTTGTACTGACGTTCTTTTTTCCTGGGGACGCTGAATTTCATGCCCGCAGGTCCCGATCGGCAGGTTGAGAGTCCTCCAAGTAGGTTATCAGCTCAGTGGAAGATGTTGGTGCGCTCCATTTTCTCTGAAATTGCTTATTTGGTCAGTGTGATTTTGACATGTATTGATTGGTATATCGGGGCCCTGTCCCAACCTTTATGGTATTTATCTACTCTTATAGACTTGTAGACAGATGTCATTTATACGGATACTTGTATGGCCTTGTCGGCCTATGTTTTGAGTATATAAAGGATCATGCTGGCCTTATAAGCATGTACGTCATATGTTTAAGTCAGTAAATCATGTTGGGTCATCCTATATCGAGTATTCTCTTATGCTTTATTCTAGTTATCCAGTAACAGCCTTTCTGGTTCATTTACCTATGATAGTATGATATGAAAGATACGTTACATTGGTACTCGATTGACTAAGTCACCAGGTGCCCGTCGTGGCCCATTGGGAAAAACCACTCTCAGACTGAGAGGTATTGAGTGGGTAACGTAAAGTTGAGAGCTATAATACACCCGAATCAAGAAAACATACATTATCAATTTTATCCCAGTAGGCAAACAGCTTGGTTATGGCCATAGCCCTAGGCCTTTTACTCATTTGGAAAAACCCTAAAAACAATTATCTCTAGTAAAAATAGAAAACAAATCCCTATTGTGGAAGTGCAATTTATATTATCCAATTGCTCATTTGAAGTACATACCCCTAACTCCCACCTTAGCTCCTAGTGTATTTGACCCTGGCTCCTAGTTGGGTATTTATTATTGCATACGACCGTTTCATATCTGTATTGAGGTGTGCTTTGGACATGATCAATTTTTGGCGCTGTTGCCGGGGAGTTAAAAATGGTGTTAGCTATATGTTTAGGTGTGTTTTTTGAATATCATTTTTTTCCTGTTGTGTTACAAACTTGTTTGAGAAATCGTAGCTACAACCATGGCAAGAAATTTTCTCGGAAATATTACTTTGGAGGATGTGAACGTCGAGGATGAGAAAGTTGATGAGGTTCCTTTTGAACCTCAAGCCAATAGAAGAGGCTGATTGCCTCACGATAATGTCCCTGCTCCACCCCCACCTCTACCACGAGCGGCTCCACACCGGGTGTTACCCAATGAAGGATATGCCAGTACAATAGTCCCTCCTCGTATTAGGGCGGAAAACTTTCGAATCACCAATGTGATTCTCACTTTGCTAGAGCAACAAGGTTTCTTCACTAGTGCTCCAAGTCAAAATGCATACAAACATTTGAAGGGGTTTGTGGACACGTGTTGGGGGAGCAAACAAACTAATTTCTTGAGGATGCATCGAGGTTAAGGCTTTTTCCTTCTTCTCTACGAGGAAAAGCTTTAGATTGGTTAGAACATTTTCCAAACCATTCCATTCACACTTAGGATGAGTTGGCAGAAAAGTTTATTTCTAAGTTCTTCTCTTCGGGGAACGTGCTACACTTTGGGATGAAATTTGACATTCAGGCAAGAAACAAATGAACCACTACACGAGATATGGGAATGATATAGAGCAATGGTTAAGGAATGTTCCAACAACGATGTGACGGAGAATATGATTCAACGAACTTTCTATTGTCGGATTAACACAACCAACCAATGTATAGTGAATCAACTTTCCGGTGGGAACTTCATGACTACGCTTTATGCAGAGGCATGTGGATTGTGGATGTAATGATGGAAACATCATCGGCGTGGAAATCACGAGCTAATGTTCCACGAGGTGAGACGAACGTGATCCACCTTCACAAGGGGTTGTATGACTATAGGAAAGCCATTGCCGAATTGACTACCACCATTAATCAATTAGCAAAAGATCAACTTCAACAAGTGCAAAATCCTAAGGAAGTCGGCAAGTCCAACATCGAGTAGAGAATTATGTGAAAGAGGATAGTGGTTTTGATCAAGATGGTTCTTACAATTAGCAAGAAGAGGAGATGCAATATGTGAACCATTTTAAAGGACAATGAAACAACTTCCAAAGACCAAACCAACAACAATGGCAACCTCATAACAATCAAGGAAATTGGAATTCTAACAATCAAGAAAATTTGAGTGGTGGAAAAAATCACGGGAATTAGCATAAGAATCAAGGAAGTTGGGGTGGAAATAATCAAGGAAAGGCACCCGATGTATCATCAACCGAGCAACTCGCCTCCTTATCCTTCCCATGGTCCAAGTTCTTCCAATAATAATATGGGTAGTATTGAGAACTTGTTCAAGCAAATGATGGAAAAGAATGTCGATTCAGATGCCCAACTTCCCTCACACCACAAATTGACCCGCAACTTAGAAGTTCAATTGGGGCAAATCTCTCAAGCTCAAAATTCTCATCCTAAGGGGGCACTACCAAGTGACATGGTTGTAAACCCAAAGGGTGAAAACAATACAGGACATTCCATGGCCGTTACTACAAGAAGTGGAATAGGTGGGAATAAACCTACCTCAAGTCAAAAGCAACTTGTTGATGATGAGCAAGTGGTACAAGAAGAAAAGGTCCCAAAAAATGTGGTGCAATAAAATGATGATGTTCGGATTGATATTGATGATAGTGTGGAAGATACTCAAGAGGAGGTGAACCCGTCTAGGGAACACATTATTGAAATACCGGAGCCGCTAGTTCAAAAGGCTAAGGAACCATTGCTTAAGCCTCCACCTCCATAACCTTAAATAATTGCCAAGAAAAATAGTGAGAATCAATTAAAGAAGTTCATTCAAACAATGAAGAGTCTCTCAGTCAATGTGCCATTAGTTGAAGATCTGGAACAAATTCATGTTTATGTAAATATTATGAAGGATCTCCTGACAAAGAAGCGGTAAATGAATTTTGAAACTGTCAAACTCACTCATCAATTGAGTGCATTTGTGAATTCAATGGCTCCTAAGTTAGAGGATCCCGGTGCTTTTACGATTCCTTGTACATTTGGAAGTGTCAAGTTTGCAAAAGCTCATTGTGATCTTAGGGCGAGTGTCAATTTGATGCCCTATTCAGTTTTCAAAACTTTGGGAATTGGGCAAACAAGTCGCACCTCTATGACATTTCAAATGGCCGATCGTAATATGAAGTGACCTTTGGGAGTGATTGAAGATGTCTTGGTCATGTTGATAAATTCATTCTCCGACGTATTTTGTCATTCTACATTGTGAAGCTGATTATGAGGTGCCGATTATTCTTGGAAGACCTTTCCTTGCTACAGGGATGGCTCTTTGTTATGTTGAAGCCGGAGAACATACTTTCTAGGTTGTGATGAAAAATAGATGTTTTATGTGTGTAATCAATGCGGCAACAAAAATAGCAATGACGTGAGCTCTTTTGTGGACTTGGTGACTGATGTTATTATTGATGATACGAGTTCCACAATCAATGTTGGTAATATGTTGGAGGTCGTCTTGCTCAACTCTGATGAAGACGAGATGGATGTCTTCATGAAATGTGTGAACTCTTTGCAAGGAATGGGGTCGTACAATTATGCACCCCAGAAATTATCTTTGGATCTTGAAAATAAGAAAACTCCTGCAATAAATCCTTCCATTGAAGAGACTACGACGTTGGAGTTGAAGCCATTGCCACCACATCATCGGTATGAATTTTTTTGACCTTGTTATACTTACTGTTTATTTTATCCTCTTCTTTGACTAACGTGCAGGTGGATTCTACATTGGCGGTGCTACAAAAGAGGAAGAAGGCTATTGGGTGGATATTGGCTAATATTCAGGGGATAAGCCCCACATTTTGCATGCATAAGATCAACTTGGAGGAAGGAACAAAACCATATACTGAACATCAAAGGAGACTCAATGATGCTATGCAACAAGTTGTCAAAAAGGAGATTATCAAGTGGTTGGATGTCAGGGTTGTCTACCCCATTTCCGATAGTTCATAGACTTCTCCAGTTCAATGTATCCCAAAGAAAGGGGCAATGACGGTGGTTACCAATGACAAGAATGAGTTGAGTCCTTCAAGAACGGTGGCCGGTTGGAGTTTGTATGGACTATCGCAAGCTCAACAAAGTCATAAAGAAGGATCATTTTCCACTTCCCTTCTTAAATCAAATGCTTGATAGATAAGCCGTTCGTGATTTCTATTGCTTTCTTGATGGGTATCCGGGCTCTATGGTACATTCACGTTCAATAAGATGCCATTTGGTTTGTGCAATGCACCAACAGCTTTTCAAAGGTGTATGATTGCTATTTTCACGGACATTGTGGAGAATTACATTGAAGTTTTCATGGATGACTTCTCAGTGGTTGGAGATTCTTTTGATGGTTGTCTTGCAAATTTAGATAAAGTGTTGGCAACATGTGAAGAAACAAATTTGGTGCTCAATTGGCAGAAGTGTCATTTCATGGTCGAGGAAGGCATTGTCCTTGGCCACAAAATCTCAAAGAATGGAGTTGATGTTGACAAGGAAAAGATTGAGGTGATTTCTAAACTTCCGCCTCCATCTTCGGTGGTGAAACCGTTGTGAAAGCTTCTTGAGAAGGATGCTAAGTTCAACTTTGATAATGATTGCATGTGAGCTTCTGAATTGGAGTGTCCCTTTTGAACTCATGTTTGATGCAAGTGACGTAGAGGTTGGGGATGTTTTGGGGTAACATGTCAACAAGATTCTTTACCCGGTCTACTATGCTAGTAAGACCATCAATAGTTCCCAAGTCAACTATACCGTTACATAGAAAGAGCTCCTTACCATTGTTTTTGAAATTGAGAAGTTCCGCCCATAGTCATTGTCAAGGATCATGCGGCACTTTGTTATCTTATGAGCAAGAAGGATTCCAAAGCTCTGTTGATGAGATGGGTGCTTTTGTTGAAGGAGTTTCATATTGACATCCAATATAGAAAAGGGAGTGAAAACCAAGTGGCAGACCACTTCTATCATTTGGAGGAGGAGGGGAGGCTGCATGATGGACTTGAAATCAATGATTCCTTCCCCGATGTGCAACTCTTGGCTATTCCAATGAAAGAGGTGACATGGTTCGTGGATCTAGCAAATTTCCTTATGTGTAGAATCATCCTTGATGAGTTATCTTCAAACCAAAGGAAGAAATTAAAACGGGATTGTCAAGATTATTATTGGGATGAACCTTACCTTTTCCGGATTTTTTCGGATAGGGTGATTAGAAGATGTGTACCGAAATTAAACTAAGGTGAAATTCTAGGGGCTTGTCATTCTTCTTTATATAGTGGTCATCATGGTAGAGCAAGAACGTCGACAAAAGTGCTAAGTTGCATTTTCTCTATTGGCCCACCCTTTATAAAGATGCTAGTGAGCTAGTGAAAAGATGTGATGAATGTAACGGGCCGGCGGAATCTCAAAGAAAAATGAAATGCCTCTCACTAACATTTTGGAGATTGATATTTTTGATTTTTGGGGTATTGACTTCATGGGTCCTTTCATGAGTTCTTGCGAAAACACCTACATCTTGGTCGCAATTGATTATGTGTCCAAATGGTTTGAGGTCATTGCTCTACCCAACAATGAGCCAAGAAGTGTGGTGGAATTCTTGAAGTAGAATATTTTCACAGGGTTTGGTACTTTGTGGGCTATCATAACCGATGCGGGGTCACATTTTTACAACAAGGATTTCGACACTTTACTTGGCATGTATGGTGTTACTCATAAAGTCACGACTCCCTATCATCCACAAGCTAGCGGTCAAGTGGAAGTCTCCAACCGGGAGATAAAAAGTATTATATCAAAACAGGGAATGCTAACCGGACGGATTGGTCAAGGAAGCTTGATGATGCATTATGGGATTATCGGATGGCTTACAAACACCTATCGGAATGTCGCATACCGGTTGGTTTTCGGAAAAGCTTGTCATCTTTCGGTGGCACTTGAGCACAAAGTGATGTGGGCTTAAAGAAGTTGAATCTTGATTAGGATGTAGCTACTAACTTGAGGGTTGAACATTTGAATGAATTGGATGATTTCCGGTACCATGCTTATGAAATTTCGTCCTTGTATAAAGAAAAGATGAAATAGTTTCATGACAAATACATTTGGTACAAAGAGTTCAAGGTGGGCGATCTTGTGTTGTTGTTTAACTCAAGGTTGAGGATGTTTCCCGGGAAGCTAAAGTCCTTTTGAAATTGTGGGCGTGATACCTTTTGGTGCATTGTACTTGAAGAACAAAAAAAATGAAGTATTCCGAGTCAATGGTCACCGGGTGAAATAGCATTTGGAAAAACTGAAGATAGCCACGTCGTGGCGGTCATTCATTTCAACTGATTGTATCATGTGTCGTGTCGCGACGTTAAATTAGGCGATTCTTTGAAAGAAACCCATGTTTCTTTTGATTTTGTAGTTAGTTGTTATTTTTGTTCTACCTTGATTTGAAGTGTGCTACAGGGTTGAGATTTACAGGAATTGTGGACAGAAATTTGGCTAAGTGTTGCAAGAATTGCGAACCGTAGTTGAATTGTGCGGAGCACACATTTATAGTTACTACAGAAAAAGTGCATTGCGGACCACACAAATGGGAGGTGGAAAATGTCAACTCTCTAAATTTTGCTATGTGATAGAAACGGTCACTCTGTGGCCGCAAAAGAAAATATGAAGCCGCAACATGGAATATGCGGCCGCATACAAAATTTTGTGGACCGCATACAAGATGCCGAATTAAGTGCACCAGGTAACAGAGTGCGGACCGCACATGAAATTGTGTGGTCCGCACTCCTCCCCTTTTTCCCTTAGAAACCATGTAGTATAAATGGAGGGCTATGGGCAATTGTTACGTTTTTTCCCTCTCTGACCACAAACACAATAATCTATTGAAATTTCTTGGTGAATTTGTTTGTACACGCATGCAACATCTTTGATCAGTCATTCCTCACACTCATTCATCTGGTATGCTTAAATTTCTTGTTAATACTTTCTTTTAATTTGTAGATTTTTAGTCATTTTTAGGCTATTTGTTAATAGAATTCAATTGTGCATTCATGTGGGGGTAAATCAGTAATGGGTCAGTAATGGGTTAACTAATACATGCTCTATGGGTACTTGGTCAACATATTTTCATGCCTCTATGCTCTTTCTATGTCAAAATTTGCACAAAATTGCAAAATCCAGATAGAAAAATTGATTGTTCGTAGTTGCTGCCTTCTGCAACTGCACATGAAACTGTGCGGTCCGCAGATAGTGTTTTTAGAGAACAATAATGAAAAAGGGATCTGTGGCCGCAATATAAAACGTGCAGACTGCATATTTACCATCGCGGTCGCAATATATCTCATTTAGTTTCATCAGAGACTCTGCACTTTGCTACTCAATTGTGCGGGCGCACGTTTAATTTTGCGGACCGCAATAAATAGGTTGCGGCAACACATTAGCCAATTGATTGTCATAAGAGAGTTGGGACTTTTTAGGATTTAAAGGTGCGGCCGCAAGTGCAATTGTACATACCGCACTTCTCTTTTGCGGCTTTAAAAAAAATTTGTGTGGTCTGCATGGCCTCATCTGTGGAAACAAGAAACTTGTGTGGACCGCATATTCTTCTGTTTCAAGCATTCTTTAACTATGAACCTCACTGTGTTCTTGGTGTATACTTGCATATCTTTTTGTACGTCTCAACATTGGATTGAAACTAACAATTGAATTCACTTGATATAGATAATGGTCTCATATAAAGGCAGAGGCAACACATCTAAAGGGATGGGTGAACCTTGTAGGGGTCAAGGAAAAACTTCCTTACCCCTCGACCAACAAAGGACAATAACAAAGAAAGCTACACCGGAAGAGGAAGAGGTGCATATCTCTCCGAGACGAGCTCTTATGTCCCGTCTAGGGAAGCATCAAAGGGCAACTCATCCTCTGGTCAAGAGAAGATGGTTGTACAGTCAAGGCCGTTCGGGAGATATCAACGCAGGGACGTCCTCATCTCATAGCACTTCTGAGGGTTAGAAAAGTTCTAGTCCGGCTTCTGATCCATCCACTACACTCTGTCCCTCAGGCATAAGATGCATCAGTTCAGAACATCCCGATGATAGCAGAGGGGGATATGGTACAACTGTCGGCCTCGAAAGGTCAAAGAAGAAAAAGGTCTGGGAGGACCATTTTGTCAGCTTGGCTGCCTTCACCAACTTTCGTATTTAGTGGCCAGTGAGGTCACTTACTCTTGAGAGACAATTTCAGTTGAAAGATCTGGAGAAGTACAACCCATCAGTGTTGAGATAGTTCAAATAGGTGGATGTGGTTCACCCATAGTGTGGTGGATGCCAAAGAGTACCTTGTATGTGAATTCTACGCCAATGTGGCGCATATCAAAAAGGGGACAAAGGTAACCAAAGTAATTAACCTCAACGTTGATTTGATCAGCAAACACTTAATGCATACTTGGTTGTTGAAGATGTTGAGCCAAAGGAATATCTAGAGAAGCTTGAGATGGGAGATACAGCCCGACCTTGGTTAGTAGAGATTCTAGCAGCATCGGGGCCACCACCACCATGGATTACAGTTGGGGTTCGTATCCACATGAGCACATTGAGTTTCGAGGCGAAGGGGTGGAAAACCTTTTCTGCAGCAGACTAGACCCGAGCCAGAATGAGACTTACCTTCAGATTCCTCTGGCAGTACTGGTTTCTTCTTTTACAGCCGGGTAGCCTATCAATGTGGGAGCTACGATGTTGGCCAACATAACAGTGATTCCTCGGCAAGATGACTTGTCCTTTCCATATCCCAACACTATCACAAAATACCTCACGGAGGCAAGGGTAGAGCCAAGGGATTATGCAACAAAGGTGAAGATGACGAAACCTTTTACTTGGTATTCGTTGATGGATGCAAACAGCCCGGATAATAAAGTGCAGCCTCCTACTACTGTGGGCCAGTCTTATGAGCAAGTTGTGGTAGATGTTGATGTATTTGTTGTTCCATCCACTTCGATCGAGCCTTCCTCCAGTGCCATAGTTATGCCTCTGCCATCATCCACAGCCCCTTCTCTAGCTTCTGCTACAGCTTCCACCTCGACTTTAAAGTCGGTGCCCATCCCTATTGCCCCACTTTCTGTGTTGCGAGTCTCCCACACATTAGCGAGCCTCAACAACTAGTGTCGGTAACAACTCTAAAGTTGTCAGACGTATAAAGTACTATTGTTGTACAGTCTACTGCTCAGGCACATAAGTTTCCCTCAATAGTTTAGGAGACATTGAAGAAGATTTTGGAAAACCAAAACACCATTATGGCAACGTTGGTGCAGCACGGGTCAGTGATCGAAGAGCTGGGAAAAAAAGTAAAAAAGATGAGAAAGTCGCAGGCCAACAAGAAGTCATTGGAAAACCTCCAGAGACAGGTGACAAGGCTTGCTATATCTAGAGATATTCCATTTGACATGTTGATTGACCCACGCCATTTAGGCATAGATCCTACAGCATCAACATCAACGGTGGCACCAGCTGGCCAGTCTAAGGAGCCAGACCTTGCTCCCGACACTGCCGAGGCAGTGCGTCAGATGCTCACCAGCCCAGCCATACCAGAGTTGAGGATGATAAGATTCATTTGGATAATGCTAATTAAGTCATGCTCGTAGAGACAAACATGCTTTAATTGGTACCAACACACTTAACTATGTTCTTATGCTTAAAAACAAGGTTTCTGAAAGAAATAGCTCTAGTTAGTGACTCTGTGACTCTTGTGTTGACTTTGGAAATCATCGAGTTGCTTAATTGGACCATAGTGATTTTTAAATTTGAATTTAGTCGTTGTGGGCCCTCGACTCTGTCCTCTTTAAAAATCTGGTTGCGTAAGGGGTGAGATGAATTGTAGCTAGTCCAAGTATCCGTGCAAATAGTCTAGAACTTGCCCCGAATGTGTTTCAAGGCGAAATCCTAAGTTTGCTTGGTTTGAAAAGTGATTGTAGACCCTCCTTGGTCTGTTTGAGTCGTCTATTGCCAAACAGTGTCATTATCCCTTTGAGCCTCTATCCTTTCTCATTTGATAACCATTTTACAAGTCTTTACCCATTTTGCCGTGACCCTCTCTTGGTACCCGAGCTTTCCTTAACACTCTTGTGTAAAAAATGACTAAAAAAATAAGTTTGGGGGGAGAGACGAGGAACTTGAAAAAGGTATCAAGGGAAAAAAAGAGATAAAAAATGATCTCAATGAGAAGAGAAGGAAATAAAAGAAAAGAACAAAAAAAAAATGCAAAAAGTGAATAAGCAAAATAGTGGAAGGGATTCAAAGAGAGGTAATGACCCAACCATGGAAAGATCAAAAAGGGAGAAAAAGAATGAAATGTTCAAGAAAGAGTGATGTTAAGACTCTTTAGTCCCTAGTGAAAATAAAGTGCCTCTAAGAATTACCAAAGTGTGAGCCAAAAAATGAAAAACATTGAGTGCTTCAGGAAAGGTGTAATCACTCAACCATACTATATCCATTATATCCCGCATGAAGTCCTACTTACTTTCAAAATGAGTGAGTTTACATTAGTAGTGATCCACATGAGGGGAACATCTATGGTACTTGAAGTCGTACTTGCGACATTCTCTTGAGGGAGATGATTGAACCTTTCTTAAATCTTTGGACTGAGTGCTAAAATTCTTAAGTGAGCTAGGCAAATGGAAAGTAGAGGAGGAAGAGTTTGGAGTCCACCATGACCTACTTGATAGAGCAAGAGTCCTTGATGAGTAATGTCAATTCTTGAAGCTCGAATGTCACATTAGAACTATATGCGCATGAATAATTAATTTGTCGCCTCATTGATAATACATGAGTACTGTGGGTAATTGTGGGTTTTAACTGATGTGTGGATAGATCACCTTTGTCTCACTGAAATGTCCCTTAACTTTTGGGGTTGGGAACTCATTTATTTGCTTGAGGACAAGCAAAGATTTAAGTTTTGGGGAGGTTATAAGTGGGTATTTTGACTGCTTATTAGTGCCTTTTAGATTTTGTTTTAGTCCAAAAGCATTGAATTGTGTTACTGAAACTAATAAAATTGTGTGAAATTGTAGGAATGCTAGAAGCTAGACTCCTGAGATGAAATCCGACTCAAAAATTGAGTAGTTCGAAGAACGAGGAAATAAAGGGTGCAGAAGCACAAATGTGCGATCCGCAGAAGGAATTTTGCAGTAACAGAAGAAATTGTGGACCGCAGAATACCATCTGCGGCCGCAAATCAAGGGGAAGAATTTAGCAGAAATGTGCGCAAAGTGCGGACCACGCATGAATTGTGCGGCCGCAAATCTTGGCTAAGAGGCAACGATTAGAGAGTATGATAAAAAACCAAGTCCAGGAGCTTCTGTGAATTGCGGACTACACAAGAATTGTGCGGCCGTAAAAGAGTTTCCCTGCGGCTGCAGTCCTAATTGTGCACACCACAAAAAATTTTCCTTGCGGCCGCAGTTCAGAAATGTACGGCTGTGGAACTCCACTTCCTGATAGATGAATAAATATGTGGATCGCATGTGGAATTGTGCGGCCGCAAATCCTCTAGAGAAGTATTTTTGTCCGAGATTTTCAGCCTTGTATAAATAAAAGTGTTTCACAAAATTAGGTCAAGTTTGAACCTCTGAAGTTGTTGTAGTGTTTTCCTTACTACTTTAGGAAGTTTTAAATTACTTTGGTGTATTTACATTAGATTTAATTATTTTAAGCTTCCAATTTTAGTAATTAGTTTTTCTTCCTTATTTTTTTCAAATCCCATTATGAGTAGCTAGACTTTTACATGGGTTGTGACCCAACCCTAGTGTGAAAACTTTATAGGTATCTAATTTAGTGTTTGTTTATGATTAGTGTTGATTATTTAGTTGTGTTCATGATTTAATTGTAGAACTAATGGTTGCAAACATTAGTTCATGCCTATTAGACTTAGTTTCTACTTTAGAAAAAGGGAAGTAGTCTCGGATAACTTGAGTAACAAGGAATTGGGTCAATTGAGAGATTGATTAACCCAATTAAAGGGTTCAACCTAGTGATAGTAATAACGCGACTTGAGGTCTTATCAACTGTTTTGGATGATACCCATTTGGTCTTGAGAAAGCTAAATTTGGCAGAAACACTCTCTAATCAAGAGGTATTTAGTGGTTAATGTAGAGTTCAAGGTTGTAATGCACTCCACTCAACAAAAAAAGCATTAAATGTTTTATCCTATTAGGCAAAAACCTAGGTTATGGCATATGCCCTGGGCGTTTTACCCATTTGGAAAAACCCCAAAAATAGTTATCTCTAGTCTACTTTCTTTTTCTTGTAATTATTATTAAGAGTAAAAATAGAAAACAAATCCTTTTTGTGGAAGTGCAATTTAGATAATCCAATTGCTCATTTAAAGTATATACCCCTAACTCCCATCTTAGCTCCCATTGGATTCGACCCCGACTCCTAGTTGGGTATTAATTTTTGCATATGACTGTTTCATATCTCTATTGAGGTGTGATTTGGATGTGATCACGGACCACCTGAATGGAGCAACCTTCTTGGTCAATATGATCAAAGGTGCAGCAATGGACAAGAAACCCTCGACAAAACAGCGATAATACCTAGCCAAACCAATAAAACTCCGGATCTCAGTAGCTGAAGATAGTTTGGGCCAACTCTAAACTACCTCAATATTCTTCGGATCTACCTTAATCCCCTTACTAGACACCACATGACACAAAAATGCCACTGAATCAAGCCAGAATTCACACTTTGAGAATTTTGCATATAATTTCTTCTATCGCAATGTTTGGAGAACGATCCTCAAATGATTATAATGATCCTCCCCGCTGCGGGAATGCACCAAGATGTCATCAATGAATACGATGACAAAAGATTTGAGATATTATAAGAACACATTGTTCATCAGGTGCATAAATGTTGTTGGGCGTAGGTTAGCCGAAATGACATCATTAGAAACTCGTATGTGAACATACTGAGTACTGAAAGCAATCTTCGGGACATCCGAGTCCCGAATCTTCAGCTGATGATACCATGACCTCAAATCAATCTTTGAGGACACTCTAGCACCTTGTAGCTAGTCAAATAAGTCATCAATTCACGAAAATGGGTACTTATTCTTGACTGTAAATTTGTTCAGCTTCCTATAATCAATGCACATCCGCATAGAGCCATTCTTCTTCTTCACGAAAATAACTGGAGCACCCAACGTGAGACACTCGGCCAGATGAAACCCTTACCAAGCAACTCCTGAAGCTACTATTTCAATTCCTTCAACTCCACATGTGTCATACGATATGGTGGAATAGAAATGGGTTGAGTGTCCGACACCAAGTCAATACTAAAATCAATATCCCGATTGGGTGGCATTTCCGGTAGGTTTGTTGGAAATACGTCTGGGTAATCTCTCACTACCATAAGTGACTCAATAGTAGGAGTATCACTATTGTCATCTCTTACAAATGCTAAGTATGTATCACACCCCTCCTCAATCATTTGTTGTGCCTTTAGAAAGGACACAACCCTTCTAGGAATAATATGATGCACCCCTCCACTCCAACCGCAGCAACCCTGGCATAGTCAATTTCACGGTCTTGGCTTGACATTCCAAAATAGCATGATAGGGCGATGACCAGTCCATGCCCAAGATCACATCAAATTCTACCATATTGAGTAGCAATAGATCAAATCTTGTCTCATAACCACAAATAGTAACTAAACACGAACGATAAACATGGTCTACAAAAATAGAATCTCCCAAGGGCGTGAACACATATATAGGAGCATTCAAAGAATCACATGATATATCCAACTACTGTGCAAAGTAAGATGACACATATGAGTAAGTGGGACCCGGATCAAATAATATTGATATCCTTTTCGCAAAATCAATCTTAGAGAATACTATCACACCTTATAGCTAATCAAATAAGTCATGAATGCGTGGAGATGGATATCCGTTCTTCACTGTAACCTTGTTCAATTGTCGATAGTCAATACACATGTGCATAGAACCATCCTTCTTCTTCACAAACAAGACCGGAGCACCCCAAGTTGACACAATAGACTGAATGAAACCCTTGTCAAGCAACTCTTCAGTTGCTTCTTTAACTCCTTCAACTCCACTAGGTACATACGATATGGTGGAATAGAAATAAGATGAGTTCCCGACAACAAGTCAATACCAAAATAAATATCCCTATCAGGAGGAATGTCCGGATGATCTGCCAGAAATACGTCTGGATAGTCTCTCACTATCGAAATAGACTCAACGATAGGAGTATCAACAGTGATATCTCTCACAAAGGATAGATATGCATCTTACCCCTTCCCTACCATTTGTTATGCCTTAAGAAAGGACACAACCTTGATAGGAACATAATCCAAAGTATCCCTCCACTCTAACCGCGGTAAACCTAGCATAGGCGACGTTAGCGTCTTGGCGTGACATTCTAGAATAGAATGATAGGGAGACAACTAGTCCATGCCCAAGATAATATCAAAGTCTACCATACTGAGCAAAAATAGGTCAACTCTAGTCTCAAAACCACTAATAACAACTAAACATCACCGATACACACAATCAACAATAATAGAATCTCTCACAGACGTGGACACATAAATAAGAGAACTCAAGGAATGAAGAGATATACCAAAATACAAAGCAAAGTAAGATGATACATATGAATAAATGGATCTCTAATCAAATAAGACTGATTCATCCATATAAAAACAAGAACAATACCTATGATAACTACGTCTTATGCAATCGCCTCTGTCCTACCCGGAAAAGCATACCATCTAGCTCGCCTCCCCTTCGAGGGTGTCCCCTACCCGCCTGACCTCCACCCCTAGCTGGTTGTGCATGTGGAGCAGCAACTAGAGCAGTAACCACGACCTGAAAAGTCTGGGCACAATATGTAGAGCCTGAGTAGTCTATGGAGGTGCAGCCCTCCTAAGTCTACGGAAGTCCCTCACTATATGACGAGTATCACTACACTCAAAGCAATCTCTTAGAGTCAACATGAACCCGCAGCTCTAAGGTACTGGTTGCGGGAGTCTGGGCTCCTCCCCCAGCTTGAGATGTGGCTGGTGTAAGTTGAATCAATCCCGCTTGAGCTATAGTACCGAACATGTTCAAGAACTGTACGAGGGTCTCCTTAAGTGCAGGGGTAGCAACAGGTGTCTCATGTGTTTTCCCTCCAACTGGAGCTATTGGTGGCTCCTCTATCGTTGCTCGGAAGGTGCTCTGGCTGCACCACGTGCCCCTCCTCAACCTCTTCCCCGACCTCGGCCTCTCGCGGCTCTAGCAGGGGAGCGGGTGTCTGATGGTCGGATCCAGCTGTGCGTTCCCTCACCATCTCTGAGAGAATAGAAAGACAAAGATTCGGAATTTTGAAGTCAACAAATTAGCACAATAAGGAATCAAAGAAGCAAAGTTTTCCTAACATTTCCATAGCCTCACGAAGATAAGTAGAGATGCCTTTGTACTGATCCGCGAGACTCTACTAAGCCTGTTTATGACTCATAACACCTATGAACCTAGAGCTCCGATACTAACTTTTCACGACCCCAATATTTCCTCTGTAGGATGTCGTGATGGCACCTAGTCAAGACTACGTAAGCCTAACATACATGAAGAATTTAACGAAAATAGTAATAAAGCTTCCAATTTATACCAATAGTTATTATAAAAAAGGACTATGCAATACAACTGAACATAACACCCAAAATTTGGTGATACGAAATCACAAGCGCTACATGAGTATTTTGAGACATCCCTATACAAGTGTATCTATAAAAAGGAGAATGAAGTAGAAACTAGATAGAGGGTGACTCCGAGGCCTGCGAACGCCGGTATGTATACCTTGAAGTCTTTGATCCAAGCTCAATTCACATATGCCTAGGCTGGTATGAAGTACTTGGATATGCAAAAAAAGATGTGCATAAGCCTAGTACGAGTACACCACAACGGTACCCAGGAAATATTAAGCCTAACCTTGCAAAGAACATCGCGTGCCTCAGCCCCGGCCTCGCCTTCCTTATAAAGCATGACCCCCCTCACGCGCTCGCAATTCTCAAACTCCTCAAACACTACGATTACGTCCATGACTTTGCGAACGCGAAGAGTAAAATTCTAGAAGTCCCAAGCTACTCTATGTGATCGTAGGAGAACCTTCGCAAACGCATAGAAGGAAACTAGAATAAAAAACCACCAGTCATATTTCAAGAACAAATGGTCTGAACTAAATCTAAAACATGCCCGGGGCCTCAGGGACTATGTCCTAACATACCAACAAGTCTGAAGACATGATACAAACTCTCTTTAAGCCTCGAACAAAATCAAACAACACTAAAACCATGAATTGCACACCGATTCAAGCCGAATGAACTTATAAATTTCTAACTTCTAAAACCAATGCCGAAACATACCAAACTTACTCCATTTGACCTCAAATTTTCCACACGGGTCTAATTGACATAACAGACTATTCAAACTTTCATAATTGAAATCCAGACCTGATATCAAGAAAGTCAACTCTCGGTTAAACCTCTCAACCTTCCAAACCTTAACTTTCCAACTTTTTCCAATTCAAGCTGAAACGACCTACAGACCTCCGAATCAATATCCGAACACAGTCCTAATTCAAAAATTACCATACGTAGCTATTGGAATTGTAAAAACTCCATTACAGAGTTTTTTAAACCAAAATAAAACTCTGGTAAACTCTTTTAACTTAAGCTTCCAACTTTGGGACTAAGTGTACTATTTCACTATGGGTCTAACATACTCAAACCGATCGGCCAGGTCATTACACTAGAGAAACAACCATAGTCTGTGAACCATGTTTACCATGTGGAATCCGTGGAGCCTGGGTAGTCTGTGGAGGTGCACCCCTCATGAGTCTGGGTTAGTCCCTCACCATATGCCCGGTATCACAACATACCAAACAAGCTCTCGATGAGTGTGGCTATTGAAATAAATCTAGCTTTATCGGCTTGACTCTCGGCTGAAGGCACCCCGAGTGGGAGGTGCATTAGAAAGTGGTTGTGCATAGTGCGCAACATGAGATCTAGAAATAGCCGGAGCACTACTAGTAGCTAGAAGTGATGAATAAATTGGTCGACTCACATATCCCTTACCATGTCGGGTTGTAGCTGCAGTGCGACCACCACTAAATCCTCCAATACCTCGAGGCCTATTGGTCTCCTTGTCCACTCTCTCTCGGCCCTGCATACCCTCCAACCTCCACGCGATCGCAATCACCTGCTGTTATGGAGTGTCTATCTCCAAATCTCGAGCCATGCTAAATCTAATACTGTAGTTAAGCCCCTCGATGAATATGCGGACTCTCTCACTGACTGTAAAAACCAAGGTAGGTGCATGTCGGGACAAGTCACTAAATCTGATAGCATACTCTTGACACTGTCATATTCCCCTAATGTAGCTTCTCAAACTCTATGTGCCATGCATCCCGAAGGGTATGGGGGAAAAAATCTCTCAAAAACATCTCCAAAATTTGAGCCCAAGTGAGTGGGGCAGCTTTCCTACCCTCATTGTAAGCCTGTCACCAGTGATACGCTGCTCCTGATAGCTGAAATGTGGTAAAAGCAACTCCTCTCACCTCCAAAATACCCATGGTGCAGAGAATACGATGGCACTTCTTTAGAAACTCCTGCGCATCTTCGGTAGTTATGTCGCTGAAATTAGGAGGATCATAATTCTTAAACCTCTCAAGTTTCTCTGATCCTCCTCAGATGCCACTGGCCTGACCTGAGGATGAACAAGAATGGATGGATGTGCTGGCATGACGCTTGGAACCTAATCAACATGGACCCGCTACTCTGGAGTACGTGCCGGGAAGATCTGAGCTCCTCTCTCAGCCTAAGATGTAGCTGGTACGAGGGGAACCAATCCCGCCTGAGCTAGAGTGCGAACATGCTCATGACTTGTTCTAGGGTGTCCTAAAGTCCATAGGAAACAACAAGCCCCTCGGGTTCCTGTCCTCCAATCTGAGTTGTTGGGGGCTCCTCAATCGCTCCTCGGATAGGTATTCTAGTTGTAGTATGTGCCCCTCCTCGACCTCTTCCTTAGCCCAAGCCTCGTGCGGCTCTTACAAGGGTTGCGAGTGCCTGATCATCGGAATCAGCAATGCGTGTCCTCACCTTCTATGAGAGAATAGAAAGACAAAACATAGATTTCTAAATCAACAAGTTCGCACGATAAGGAATCAAAGAAGTGTAATTTCCTAACGATTGTGTAGCCTCTCGAAGGTAAGTACATACGTCTTCATAACGATCTACAAGACTCTACTAAACTTACTTATGACTCACAACAATTATGAGCCTAGAGCTCTGATACCAACTTGTCACGACCCCAATTTTCCACCTTAGGATGTCGTGACGACACCTAGTCTCTAATACTAGCTAGGTAATCCTAACATTCATTGATCGCTTTACATAAATAATAAAATTGAGATAATAAAATAAATCGAAAAAGCTCATAATAACTCCAAATTGAGCTTCAACAACATAATCCCCAAATCGGTGGAACTGAGTCATAAACTCTACAGAATACTCTAAAATATCTAATACAACATTGTCTGGTAAAAGTATAAACAATAATGAGAAGATAACAGAAGGTGACTCCGAGCAGGTATACCTTGAATTCTCCGAAGATAGATGAATGATCACTAGAGTCCAGCATGGCAGATGTACGTGGATCTGCACAAAAATATGCATAAGTGTAATATGAGTACACCATAATGGTACCTAGTAAGTATCAAGCGTAACCTCAGTAGAGTAGTGACGAGGCCAAATCAAGACACCTACTAGGACAATATAAATGGAACAGAGTATAATAAAGACCAATAACGGAGAACGAGGAAATGAATGATAATAAAGCATGTAGGCTAATAACAGAGTATAAGGCAAGAAAGGCGACGAGAAGTGAACACATAATGAGAGCAACAAGTAATCAATTACGGACAGTTACAAGCAAGAAATGAAGAAAACAACAAGAATTGTTGGACCAACAAGCCCTTTTAACATGGAATATACAACAAGAATCACAACCGAGGTACCACACCTCATATCCACATTTCATAATTTTAATCACAATCTTTCCTTATGCCGACGTGTGAGCCTTATATTTAGATATTTTTGAAAAGATTTTTTCCGAAATATCTATACGCACTTTAGCCCCCTTATGTCGCCACATTCACATTAACCCCTATCATTATACCTCTGCATGCGCATCAATTTCAAAACACAATGTCAGCTCGCACCAGAAGTTCCCATATGCCACAACTTGCCAAAATCAACAATACCGAAACTACCACAACATATAGCCCACGACTCAACCACAATAAGAACAAGAATCTCAATAATAACAAAATGAGTGAGAATTACTCGACAAGGAAAGATATATCAATATTCAACAACTTCAAACTCAATGTGATCATAGCTTTCATAACTTCAACTTCAATAACTCAAAATGAAGGTATTTTCACAAAATGACAACTTGTAATAACAACTCCAAATAAGTATAACTTGCAATAAAGGAGGTAAGATGACAATTACAGAGATACAAAGGCAATTAAGAATATAAGAGCATGTTTGAGATTAAGGGATAGAGCATGTGATAACAACATAAAGTAAAGCATATAAGAGAAATTTAACAATGGAAGATATAACATGATATTACAATTTCTAATTAAATGCATGAAAGATTCTAAGAGTCTAAAGATATCAAAATATAACATATAAGCCTATGTACACAGTCATCACCTCGTGTACACGTCCTTCACATTATTCAAATAACACAAATCAACCCAAGTCCTAAGGGATAGTTCCCCCACAAAAAGCTGGACAAGATACTTACATGAAACAAGCAAAATCAATCCACTAATAAGCCTTTCCCGCGAAAATCTAACTTCATCCCGCTCGAATCTAGCCAAATAACTTAATACCATAAATAGAAGCCAGAGGAAGTAATTCCGGATAATAAAGGTCTAATCTTTAAAGAAAATCAAAGTCAACCCCGGGCCCGCACCACGAAACCCCACCTAGCTTACAAAATTCAAAAACCATTCTAAAACGAATCCAACCATAATACATTTATCCAATTCCAACCTCAAATCGATCTTTAAATCATCAATTTATTGTTTAGGGATGTTCTACAAAATCCCCCAATTTGTTCAACTAATATCACTAATTAAATGATAAGAACAATGTTAGAATCGTGAATAATAAACAAATCTGAATCAAAGACGCTTCCCCTGACCTAATCCTTGAAAATCCCCTCCAATGTCGCCCAAAACCGAGCTCTCTAACTTGAACTAGCCTATTTCTACCCATGCTTTCCACACATGCGCAGAAATAGTCGCTTTTGCGACTCTGCATCTACGAAAAATCATCGCAGATGCAGTATATCATTAAGGCTGGAAAACGGCTTCTACGATAACACATGTGCATCTGCTTATGCAAAAATAACACCATATCAACGGTACATGCCTCTCCAGTCCCATTCCGCTTCTACGAAATAATTTGTGCTTCTGTGCGAGCGCACCTGCGCCCAAGTGTCTGCACCTACGACTTTCCCCTGGCCAGCCTCCCTTCTCTTCCGTGATCCCCCAGCCGCACCTGCGGCTCCGCATTTGTGGCCAAGCCCACCATTAATGCGATGACACCAAAACTGAGATTTCTTCAGCAGCCTTTCTAAGTCCAAAATGTATCCGAATTTGATCTAAATCACAACCGACAAGTCATATAACCTTAAATGAACATAGAAAATGCAATAAATAGGAGAACAAGGCTACAATACTCAAAATGACCGGCCGGTTCATTATGATATATTTAATAGGAATACAAGAGAACATCGAAATACACTCACCGTCTAATAAATTCCCATGTTAACTTTGCCGAATTAAACTTTACTCCAAATTAAGCTTAAATGCTTTTGAAGACCATTCAGTTATATTTTCTTAAGTGAATCTAATACTATGATTGTTACTAGCTAGGAAATCCTATATTTTGAAAAGCTAGAAAGAGAAATGATATATTAAAAAGTAACGCTATTAAACACTGTCACAATAGCTAAGAGTGGGTCCAGCGTGAATGATTTTTGGATGCCTTGGAAAAATGATAATCATGACGTAATCAAAAGGATAAAATTGTCCATTAGAATATAAGCTTTTAAGGGGTGCGGAACCCAAGTAGGTCATTTTTGAACAAGTAGAACAAAAATAGGTCTAAAAAAAAACTAAGAACGGATCTATGTATAATGCCATAGTATATGGCGCTATACACTAACGGTAACTGTGCCATTAGTGTATAGCGCCATATACTATGGCGTTATACCTTCTGAATATGTCAGACCAGGTATAACGCCATAGTATGCGGCGTTATACCTCCTGACACATGTATAACGCCATAGTATCCGCCGTTATACATGTATAGCGCCTTGTACTGTGGCGTTATACCTGCTTCCTGGGCCCAACAATAATTCAAAAAGCGTATAGTGCTTAATACATTGGCGCTATACAAATTAAAAAAAAAAAATTCACCGGACAGGCATTCTATATAAAGTGGTTAGAATTGCATTTCATTCAATCACAAAATATTTTCAACTCT